>KZ309062.1:158585-191271 GCA_000376725.2 Ladona fulva
CTAAGAACGCTATTACCATCGAGTCCGCTGACCTCATAATCTAACATCAAATGCGTGATTAAAGTTGGTTCTGCGCAGGAGTCCATTAAGAGAAAACGTGGGAAAGGGATGATGTGCTATGGAGATGTGACCCGAAGTGAAAGCGGGTTCGAATCCCGCGGCGAATCTTGTTTCTCTTAGCCTGAATTGGTTTCTCTCTCTCTCTTTTATGAAAGTAAAATAACCTGCCGGCCAACATTCATCTTCGAAGAACCCGCGGATGACTTTTCAGACCTGTTTTGAATAATTATGAATTGGCTGCTACCGTTAGCATCTTCCCGCTGACTCAGGACGGTCTATTGTTAATGAGGAATACGCGATGCTGCAGGCGGAATTGTTTGTTTGTTAGGAATTATAATGATACTTTAGAGACTTTAACGAACGGATTCATCTGCATGGATCGTGATTATTTAATTGTATGAGCACGTAGAATTTTAGGCTCTCATCAAAATGCTTAAATACTTTATAATATTGTAGTATATGAGCATAATTTATGAGCAGGATAAGCAAAATTAATCATTTGTGATATGTAAAGGAATGGCAAAGTACGTCATCCCTCATCTTGACTAGGATGGCTCGTTCCCTCAGCAAGCTTATGTTAGCTAATGGTGTAGGAGGTGAGGAAGTAGCCAGCCATCGGGATGATGACTTTACCGTCCACTATTTTTTAATTATGTTATTTAGACACGAGTTTGATGCTGAAGGGAAAGGGAAACCATGAGTGATTTAAACGGGCGAATGTAGATTACTTCGTTTTTACAGAAAATACAATCTAAGGAAATGCCTAAGCTGTTTACCACTAGTGCTAGACAATTCACGATTTTTCCATAGCAGTAAGTTTGATTGTAACTTATTCAACGAAGTGTAGATAAAAAGGAGAAAAAAGAGAGACAATTGAAGGAGACTCTAAAGGATAATGCAGGATTTTCTTTGCTGAAAGTTTTGATTGGTTATATTTGAAAATTTGTGTTTCCAAAAATCATTTTTTATGCAATTTTCCGAATTCATTCTTTGAGGCTGTCAGTGCGTCAGTATGAATCTGTGACTCTTTGAATACTTCCATTTTGTGATTTTTAGGAAAATATTTTAACTGCCGGAATCGCCTTAAAAGTAATCGATATTTGACTGTGTTTATTTAGGAAAAATAAAAAATCGAATTTTGCAAATTCCCCAGAATAGGTTTATCTATTGAAGTTATCTCGTGAAGCATTTTTTTATTTAGTTCTTTGTTAATCGAAAATTTCGCGAAGTCACGCCGTCAATCATTTATCAATGAGGTGCATGCGGACCAATAGTTTAAATCCAAGTCAAGTCTCTTCTGCATTGCTGATATTAGTCAGACACCTTGGTGATAACCAATGACGACGCAAAAGTAACTTTCAACATTAAGGGAAACAGAGTTGAAAAAGTTAATAGACTTCGTGCATTTGAGGTTCAGTACTTCTTCTCGAGGAAATTGACTCTTTGACTCATTTAATTATTATTAATTTCGTTAAGTAAGGAAAAGAACACTATGTCATAGTTCCACAAGATAATTTAATATACTATGCGACCGGTTTCGACTAAGGTCTAGTCATCTTCGAAACCGGTCGCATAGTATATTAAATTATCTTGTGGAACTATGACATAGTGTTCTTTTCCTTACTTAACGTTATGGAGTTCCACACAGTGACTGCTTCATCTATTGATTTTATTATTAATTTCATTGCAAGGGCTGCATAATAGAACCTACTCTGTGATGGCAACAGTATATATAGTTATACATCATTCACCGATCATAATTGAGCAAGTAACCCCAAAATAACACAAAACATACAATACAGGTACAATTATGAAATCATAGTCAGAACCCAAACCTAACATTCTCTCTCAATTTCAAGTGATTTCTATTCTGAAGGCAGCCTGAAAATCGCCCTCCTCTTCTAAATGATCTATTTTTATTTATGACTGAAAAAGGCTGTTTTACATACATTAAATATAAAAAGAATTTTGATTTTCAAACAATTTCTTCTACACTCCTGTTTCTGAGCATAGCAGAAGGTGCATCAAAAGTTAATTACGCTTAATATAACATATTCACCTATTAACTATAGTGGAATATCTCAGTCAATATTCCCAGTGACTCTATGAGAATATGGCGGGAAATGAATCAATACCAACTTCCCTTTAGCTTCTTTAATGCTCCGGGGATAATATGACCAGAAGCTGTTACTTACCGTCTTGGCGTCTCTTAGAGTTCGCGAACGTTGTTGATTGAAATTACAAAATCAACTGCTTCGTCTACGAGATCACTCCTGATGTTTTATTTACCGATAATATTAAAAGTGTATACCCCATTTGCGTTAGGAAGGCACTCGGCGTCCCGAGAGAGGGGAAAAAGGGGGTGGGGGCCTTTTCAGGGGTAATTCCCGCTATGCCTAATGCTTTCTCCTGCTCAGAAAGTGCTGCCTCCCCTATTTTCTGACTTGGACTAGGCCCATCTGCGCAGTAGGCTACCGAGTGAGCGCCTTCCTAACGCGAATGAGATGTACACAGATATTGAAGGGTTAATGTTGATATCCCTTTTGACCCTCATGATGGTAACCTCTTTCCATAAGGAATCACAAGACATGGCTTGCAAATTGGTGTTTGCTTGGGCCCTGGTGCTGATCTCCGTGGCGTCGGCATTCCCAGAGCCGCCCCGACCGGGAAACAAGGAGGGTCAGTTCTTCACCGACGAGGCCATTCGACAGGCGCAGAACTCGTTCCTCATTCCTCAGGGAGCAACCATCCAGAAGGTCCAGGAGGGAGTGGAGATCGCCGCCGTTGAATCAATCCCAGGAAACCAGCGCATCAACCTCTTCGAGGTTCTCGGGGCTGCGAACGTCCCTCCAGAGGTCGTCAACAATCTGCAGGCCCAGGTGGACAAAGTCGGGAGGCAGTGAAACGTCCAAAATCGCACGCATTTAAAACGACGCACCGTCCGGTCAAATGGGGGAGTGTGAAATGGGGTCGGGGGTGTGACGTTCGCCTCCATGTCCCCATAACGCGCCTCCCTGGTCACGAGCTCTTAAAGTGAAACCTGGAAGAGAAAAAGGAACTGTCGAGATTGTCTTTTGGTGCTTTTCCTCTTGGCCTCCATGTTGGGAAAATTTTTACTTCCAAGAACCTGGGACGCAATGCGCGCATCGCGCATTTTCCGAACTGTCGTCACCATTGACGACGCGATTTTGTTTATCGAGTGTTTTTCGTAATTCAAAATGCAAACACCATGTTCATCTTTATCATTTGCAGAAAGAAATGATATTTTTTCTATAATGTTTCACAGTTTTTTGCATGACTCTATGGTCTACTGAAATTTTCTTCACCTGTTGAAATTTCCTAATATACTTTTTATATAAAACGTCAAAAATTTATCAAAAAACACAAATTTAAATGTTTGATTCGGGTTGCGCATGTGGACTGCTCCATATCACACACCTGGCAGCGCTTGTAAAGTATTATTTTTTGTTACAGATGGCGATTCTTGCAATAAATATATATCTTATTTTTTTCTAACCCTTAAGACTTGGTCATTATCCCAGAATGCTGCTGTTTCATTCAGCTGCAGCGAGCAACGTCCTGTACACTTCATCCCGCAGTAGACAGAGATTTCTCGCTCCTTATTCAACGGCTTTGCATTGATTTATGAGGGAGAGCGAGCAGTGACCTAGCAGCAGTTGACCTCTGAATGAGGAGTTATGCCATTCGTTTCAATGAAGTGGCTCAAGCGAATGCAAATTCATCGAAGATCATAAAGGAAGGGAGGATCGAGCGGATGACTGAATTGGAGAAGGTTTAAGGAGACAAATAAGAGTGGAATGTGCTTGCGACACTTTGTATTTATAGCTCTAGGTTTGTCGTTACAATACGGATAAATAACATGGCATCTTTGTTACTTGGCGAGAAATTTCGTGATCTGTAGAGTGATAGAACTGTCAAGGATTTAGACGAATTTCTCTATCGAAAGCGGGATTTCACCGAGGACCGTTAAAGAGGGACAATTGTATTCGCACAGCACTTACACACATTTACAGCGCAATCGTACGGGGAGGATGAAGCTGTTGTTAAGAGGTGTACCAGACACATTGATTTACCAATGCGAGAGCAGTTTCGAGCTACGTCTAAAATGCATTTAATTACCGTAAATTATGCAAACAATTTGCAATAATGTGAATACAACAACTTCACGCTCAGTCTAGTTCGCAGCTGCAACAATATGAAAGCCACCGATGCATTGTTGATGCCAATTAATGAAATTGATCTTGGTCACTCCTCATAAAATATTAATGAAGATGTTACTCATAGGGTCACTGCTTTTACTAGGACCTTTACTGCATTCGTGCCCAGTTAGGAAAGCAAGGGCAAGCTACCTCACTCCTCACCTTGCTAAGTAAGCCTCATTTCCTCCACAAGTATATTGGTGGTTAATTGGACGAGGATTGAGGGCCCTACCAGCATTTGGAAATCATCCTTCACAGACAGACCGTGAATTGGAACAAGTGTTACCGTTAATAATAATGTAACATAATATAACATTATATATATANCCGTAATCGCTCCACTAAGGGACGCTGCACCCACTCGTTTGCCCATCGATGCCTAAAGAACCCATATATATATATATATATATATATACGAGATTTATACCCCGCGAGCCGTCAGTGGTGTATGGCAGGAGGTGTATTAAAACCTTACCTAATCTAACCTATTAGCCTATCAGATGCTATACGGAAATAACGGCCAGAGTAGCCATCTGTTTTAGTGGTTACTTCCTTGTAAAGCTTTGTCGGTACCTCTCGGAGATCGCGCTCTTTTTTTTTACTGGAATCACGTCTTCTACTTTGCCAAAAAAATTCCGATGCGTCATAATGTAAATATGACATGCGCGCCTTAGTGACAGTAATCACAGCTTTAAGAACGATGTGATAACGAAAATAATTTGGTAAATATCAACAAGTCAACTATTGTTACAATTAATTGTAAGTGGGTGGATTGTTTCGGGAACAAGAATTATTTCCTGGGAAATTTTGAGTGCCACATTACATATATGCCGACGCTTTGCTAGTTAAGCGCTATTCTGATGTAAACAAAGGGCACGCACAAGTGACAGCAATCACAACTTTCAGACAACATTGTAATTATAAGGTAAATATCAACAAGCTAACTCTTACTACAGTTAATTGTAAATTGGTGGGATTGTTTCGACCAACAATGATTATTTACTGGGAAAATGCATCATAACATATATGCCGACGCATTGATTGTTCAGGCGTATTCTGTTATAAAGAAAAGGGTACGCACTATTGACAGTAATGATACGTTTAGACGACAATGTAATAATAAGTAATGATTAACAATTCAACTCTTGCTACAATTGATGGTAAACAGGTGGGATTGTTTCGTCAACAATGACCCTTACCTGGGAAATTTTTTATGCCTTATTAAATATTTGCCGACGCAAACAATGACCCTTACCTGGGAAATGTTTAATGCCACGTAGCATATTTGCCGACGCATTGATTGCTTAGCGGTACTCAGATGTAAACAGACGCTACCGAAAAGTGAAAGAGAGGAACGTAGGAAGATTCGTGCACGGAGACGGGGAGAGGGAGAGAGCTCGTGCATCGGAAAGGAGGCTATCCATGCGCGTAACATTGGGCCAAGAGAAAGGAGGAAGAGGCGCTCAAGTAGGTTAAAGAGCAACAAGAGGCGGAGAGTGCCAGAGACTCTCTTACCGAAGGGCAAATGGAGAAAGGTGAAGTGAGTGTGGGGAGGAATCGGTCGAGGGATGAGGTAAGCGGTCGCCGTGGGGGAAGGTGGAGGGCGATATTAAAACGGAGAGAGTTGAGATTATAGTGGACAGGAGGATGGAAATTAGCGGGTGGGTTGGGAAATTGGGAAGTTGGAAGGGAAAGGGGACTTGGAGAAGGAAATCAGAGGAGGCAAAGTGGAGGGAATTTGAGCTAATGGAGAAAGGGTTACACATACGTAAGTGTTCTACCTTCCGGTAGGATCATGTGCCTTGATATTCCCTATTGAACGCCGTTTCTTTTGCTTTCTGGTAACTTTCGCTACCCGTATCATAAATACCTGCAAGCCGCCTTTCAGCGTGTAGAAGGGCGACTAAATCACTTCTGCTGGCTATATATTTTGTTTCGGCAAGATATAGATATAATCTCGTTTTACCGATACTAGTTTGACCGACTCTCACTTGGCCGACACCCATTTGGCCGACAACAATTTGGCCGACATCCCTTTTGGAGGATGTTACAAGACTTTCGTGATTTTTTAATCGACTTAGAGATTTATTTTAATAGAACTAGTCTCCCAACCTTTCATTTTAAGATTAATATAAAATATTTGGACAAATTAGTGGAATACTATTACATCTATATCTACATAAATTACCCTGCAAGCCGTCTTCCAGCGTGTGGCAGGGGGTGCAAACATCAACCCTTAGAGTTACCTCTTTAGCTTAATGTTATCGCGTATCGTTCGCGAAAAGAATGAGTTCCTAAAACGACCTGTCCTCGCATCTATTTGTAACATTTAGAATCTTGTCGCATCTTTCGCCTTAGTCTTCCTCTTTTCCCATGTCTTCTACCCTCGACACATTCTTCAGCAATCCCTCTCCTCTCAATATGTGACCCACCCTTTCCTCTGTCGACGTTTAATTACTGTGATTAAAAGGAGAAATGGTTATGGAAGAAAAATGGTGGAAATTAAGGGATAGCTGGGACAAAAATAGACAGGAACGTGTTGTAATGACGTAATAATGAATTTATAAAATAGAGAAAAATAACCATTAATTATGAGTTAAAGTTGAGGAAATAAAATGTATCAAACTTTGAAGGAAATGTGGTGAAGAATGCGAAAGAATCTCGTTTAAATCCCAAACCTCAAATACAGGGGGAGAAAAGTTCACACTCTAAAATATCTAACGAAAACCTTTACGTCTCATTTCAAGCTTTCAGGAAAGAACAATTCTAGTTCCGCTCTAATATGAAGGTAGTAATTCTTCTTTAGACAATCTCTAGTTTCATGAACAGAATAACCCATTGAGCGGTTTTATGTCTGCATAAGTACTCTGAAATAGACAAAGGCATAGATCCACAAAACGGTCTTCATTTCCCCCTTACGAAGATTTCTGAGTGCGCTACTGATTCAAATGAAGGCGGAACTAATGCAGCGAAGGAAAATGAAGGTAATGGTATTACTAATGTTATTAATTAGTGTTGTTTTCACTAGATATCAATAGGAATACTAGAAATGTTATAGTAAATGACATTAATGTCCATTCACATACGAAGAAAATTGAATAAGATTGAGAAATTGTATTTTCCACTTACAATATGTTATTAAATCAATTCTTAGGTATGGCCTAATAGTAATGGTAGTTTATTGACATATGAAATTCACATTTATATTCAGATAATAGCCTGCAAGTGAACAGATGTCTCGTCAGATACAAAATGATTATAAAATCGTTCGTAGTGATACATGTTTCCACCCAGTCTGCATAATTTTCTATACATCAATATTACATTATTATTTCGTATGATACATTCTGTATTCCAAATACATGTAAATATAAATGCATATTTTACTTCAGGTAAAATTTTTAATATAAAAATATGCATATGAAAATAAATCATTCTTCTCACCCGACTGTACAAAGTTGTAGTATTTGAATAATACAATACCTTATGTATGTAGTCGTATGTACTGGGAGAGTTCCGTGTACTGCAGAGGAAAGAAAAGCTTACAATCATTCTAATGTTAGGTTTATCAAATATTAGGAACCAGTGGGTATTGCAAGAAGCAACATGTGTGTATAAGACATCAGTACGTTCTTAGTAATGTTTCTTTAGTATTTCATTTATAAGTGACTTTAAACTCAATTTCTCGTATAGGGAAATATTTTCACTTGGAAACAAAACGTATAATCCTAGATTCTTTGCAATACTCAGTGTAGGACGAAAAATCTCTGATTAAATTAAATCTTAGACTAGTTAAATGTCGAGAATCCATGGATGACCGCTTAATATTAGTCATATCTAGTGAATAATCGTTGGAGACCAACCCCATCCACGTTTTTTTAGCTTCCCCTACTGTAATAATGAATGTTATAAGATACAGTCACAATTTCTTTATTAAAGACAAGCTGTGAATAACGATTGTGTAAAATGAATTTGAGCGCCCGTATTAGGGTTGGCTAACCTCTCATAGCTCCTGCNATTCTCCTTAAACTTTGCCCTGTTTTCAACAGGCAAATTGTTAAAATTAAAAAAATCCCATATACCTGGGGCAATGCTCGTATAATTTAACCTATGTATTGGATTATTTAATAGATATTTGTGCCTAGTATTATGACGATGTTTTGGTATGTATTTGGTTAAGTTTTTTTGTTATTAATTTGATTATGCCTTAAGGTAAAAGTAACAAAAGAAATTTTTTAAAAGAAGAAAGACATTGTTTTTTATACGTTTATGAAGAATATGCATAGCTTTACTATGCATACTTTATATTTTATGATAGTGAACAGTTGCCGTCTTAACATTTTTCAGATACGACAATTTACGTCAGAATATTAATAACAATTGATAAGAGCAGTAAAAAAATTACACCTTGTAAATTTTATCGAAGTATAATCGCTGTCGTCAATCCAAAATTTATGATACAGCTCATTAAAAAAAATGTGAAGTACTCCAGTAAAGTAAACTTCTACTCTACCGAACGAAATACTGAATTAGAAAACTTGAGCTAATTTTATGCTAGTTTGAGCATAATTTTGTGGATTTTCAAATTAAAGATCGAGTACTATGAGATACCTGACCTTTTACACCACTGGAATCTCAATCGAAAAGACCGCGTCTCCTACAATGTTTCTTTTCCTGTTCGAAAACACAACAATGTATACGCCAAGTCCATCTAGCGGCAATGCTGCGAAGCACCAAATTCCGTTTAGGTGTCAAGGCACTATGCGCTCACCTCCGTGTAATAAAAAGGGGAAATGAGTTTCCAATCGGTAAAATTGGTGATGATGTGATAGTACGTGAGGGAAAGTGACAGTAAAATGAAAGTGAAAAGCGAGATTGCTAGAGACGTGAACATAATGCAGATGGAGGCTTTAATTAGAGAACTAGGAACGGTGAAATGCAATGAATGGAAATTATGCTAGGAGTAGAAAGGGCTGCGACGGCGAAGGTATTGCGCGTATTGTATGATATTAGGACAGGGGACACCAGGAAGCGTTCAGAATGGCTTATTAGGATTCAATGTGCATTGGGAAGATGCTTCTGAATATAAAGTACGCCTTTGAAACATAAGGAAGTGATTCTGAATGCACATCTAGGTAACTGAATTTCTGCTGACAGCTATATTTACATCGTAGCCCCGCTAGTCACCTATTGGTGTACGGCATGGGGTGTAAATACCAATCGTTGTTCATTTGTCGGTCATCGCGTGTATGATGAAGAAATAAGGTGCTAAGGATTGAGGAATGGTACATTTTTAGTAGTGCAGAAGTACAGAAGAGCCGTTCGGCTATACAATGAGTAACACGTGTGTAAAATAGCGACGTCTGGGACTCGAACCCAGGTCTCCCACTTTCTGGGCAGGTGCTCTAACTGAACTAAAATGCTGCGTCTTTACCACACTGTTACGATTTAGATTTGTACCCCGCAAACCACCGGTGGCGTATGGCAGGGGGTGTATTAACACTTTACCTAATCTAACCTATAAGCCTATCAGATGCTATGCGGAAAGAACCACCAGAAGTAACTATCTGTTTTAGCGATTATTTCCTTGTAACGGCAGGGAATGATTTTGTGAGAAAAGCGGGTAGCCTCCACTTAGTGGCACGAACTACTGCTAGATGGTTATCACAGAGAGACGAAGTTCGAGTCCCAGTCATGTCGCTATTTTTCACACCAGTTATACCTTGAAATAAGGGGCTGTTATCGTTAAATACCCTCATCTAGGGCGAAATGCTATGAAAATACCGTTCCAGCGTATGGAGAAGAGATTAAATAATTCAAAAGCAAATATATTCCGGGTTAATTTGACCTCATCCGATGCAAACAATGGGCTACCATTTGCTGATGGCAAGAAATCGGGATTTAACAAATTTTGAGTCAGGTAAAACCGGTACGGTGGCAACCGGTGGTGAGTTAATCTTATGTCCTTTCAAGATAATAAGCGTGTGCAGTGTCTCTACTTTACGGAAATTTGCGTTTAAATTATATCTGTCGTTGAAATCTCCATATCTTAAATTTATTCCTTCAAACTTTTTTCTTCAAATGTGCGTCTATACCGTTCATATCATTGAAATCTCCACATCTTACATATTTTTCTCAAAGTTTTTCTTCGTATATGCGCTAATACCGGAATAGTCCCAGTTAAAACGGAATTTATACGTATTGTTACGACGGATCGGTATTTGTCGACTGCACAGTTGATGGAGTATCGTTCATCATAACTGGCAATCTTATATTATAAAGTAGAGAGGGTGTGTATGTATGTATGTTTGCCCGCGTAAAACTTGAGAACCAGAACTCGCACGACTTTCAAACTTTGAAGATTGTTAAATGTCTTCCCAGGCTAGAAAATAGACTATTGTTTATTCATCTAACTGTCCCCGGTTCTACTCCAGACGTTCAGAACTGTTTCCATCACCGCTTGCAGGCTTCATTTCATTTGAAAAATTACGAAATCCTGACAAGCACCAAAAGAAAGAAAATTGAACGAACAGTCATATTACTGACGTGGAATTGCTTTCGATTGGAAATTGCGAAAATTTTAATCAAATAAACGAAACTATCCTACAATTTGAGGTTGTAAACATACCTCCCCACTGAAGACTAATTTTATTGTTGAATCCGAGCTCATACTACATTTTCCTATAAGAATTCATTGGCAATTTAGGAGTGTATTAAAATACATGGTAAGAATTGATGATAGACTGGCTGAAGAGGAAGAAATTTTATGAGATTTTAGCATTTGTAGTTGCGAATGATTTGCACTGAAGAATCGCAGGGACACACATAGGATCATTTCGGAGTGATTTATTAATTCGCTCATTCTTGCCAACGGGATTTCAAAATTATGGAGCTTCTAGATATTCTTTACGTTGAGTAAATCTACAACTACGTATTTACCCTATAGGACTACCACATTTATTCCTGTATCTGTTTTTCCCGTTGAGAATCGACGGGCACTTCAGCTAGTAAAAATTTAAAGTATAGCAACCATATTTGCTCTGTAAAAAACGGTCAAAAAACCACCAAGGAAGACACTTATCGCTCATTTAAATTTCGCCCTTAATGAGAGCATCTTCATTGCTTAGTCGACAGGATAAAGCTATCAGTTTTCACCGTGCATCAAATTCACAGTTGTATCTTGTCGACAGAGGTCTGAATATGCTTTCATTGAGGGAGAGTGTATATAAGGTGTGTCTTCCTCGATGGTTTTTATTTTTTACCAGTGGAATTTACCATATTTTCATGCTATATCTGTACTAATGGAATGATTTCCATTTGTCTTTTGATACGGGAAAAAGAAAAATGTATTTTTGATTAAAATATTTTTCAGTGGGTACTGCTGGAGAAATAATGAAGGAATAAATTATGCTGAATAAAGACATTCATCTCAGTCTGCTAATGGAATCTTATAAGATTCATAGGGTTATTAGACTACAATTACGTGGGTTTATTCCACTGGTAGAATTCTGGATCAGTGATGAAAGTAAGGATAAACTACCTCACTCCTCCTGATCTTACCTGGTATACCTCATTCCCTCTTCCAAGCTTTTGGTAGCCAATGGCTTTGTGGTTGCGGATCCAATCAGCCTTTGGATAAATTCCTTAGCAAACGGATTAGGAATCTTCGAAAGCTCTCTGATAATTATCCTTTGAGTAATTACATACGTAAAATATACATGATGAAAACGTAGCGCGAACAATTTACGGACGAATTTAATATCTCAAGCCTACATTTTATTTATTTCATTTAAATATTTAATCAGAATTTCACATGCTGCTTTTACTGACGATTTACAGTAAAATATGTAACATAACAAGGAAATCCATGGAAACCCGGAAAGTTCTAGTAGCCAGGACTCGAACCCGGGACCTTGGAGTAGGAAGACCAGCTCGGTAACCATTCCGCCCCCAATCAAATAGTAAAGGCATTTTTCTTGGGTGAATTTAAGGCACTTCAATTGTTTCATTATGTATAAGACCGCGATGTAAAAGTATTTAAATATTTCCTCAAATGTGTGCGGCTGATTGCTTTCTGTGTTTCATCAAATACTCAAGCACCAGTGGACTTTAACGTCTTTGTCCAGGACTATCTGTTTCAGATAGATGAAATAGAAAGTTGGATTGAAAGAAAAAACGGGAGGGCTACGTGTGGGCAAGCATCTCATCTTGGGGTCATAAAGAAAAAAAATCTAACGGTAATGTCGTTCTCGAGGCTGCGGGAAACCCCTTCGAATCTAGATCTAGCCTCATATGAATCCCATCAGGTTGAAGATGAATACGTCCATGCATGTTCATTTTTCCATCTACTCACCCTCAGTTTCTATCATTCATTTTATCTCCGTTTTATTCGAGCATCCTCCAATTTTAACGCTCGAATTACAAAATCACTTAACTTTCAAGTGTAAGTGGTATACGGGAAGATTTCTATCACGAAAAAAGACATTATGGTTGGTTATTGCACAGAAAATGCGTCGATCATTCAAAAGATCAACTATCGTCGTACATCCCATGAGCAACATCTACTATCAACTGTTTTAATCAATTAAGTGAATGTTTATATACATGATGATGCTGAAGGAGTTACATTTGTTTACATCCTGTTTATATATATATATCCCAGGCAACGATGCCGAATTAATCATCTAATTGTTGTGTCTCTTTGCCTCTAAAAAGAGATCTGTAAATCAAAAAATAAAATTCATACGTAACATTCTTATTTCTAACCCCCCGTTTAAAACGTTCATAACGATATTCTTAAGTCGTGATTTTTAGCGGTGACTTTCAAACTTCTCAGTGTAAATCAATATTTTATTAATTTTTATACTCAAGTAGGTAAAAGTATTGGAACATTTTTCAAGCTTTGACTGAAAGTATAATCGATCAGCATCAGTAGTAATTAACACAAGCGATACTTACTTATCTTACCTGATGATGACGATAATTCGCTGAAACCTGATCGTATCTATATTAAAATCCTGTGGAAAAAGTGCAAAGTTTCTACTCCTTCAAACATGGAGTATTTCCACAAAACCTCGCCAATGTCCGTGAATTTTAATCGTCTAATTGTTGCGTGTCTTTGCCTCTGAAAGGAGATCTGTAAATCAGAAAAGACAATCCATCAGTGACGTCCTTATTTCTAACCCCCCGTTTAAAACATTTCAAGTTGAAATATCCGATTCACTTTTTCAAGTAATTTGATCTTTTGTAAGGTATTCAAAAGTCGTGATTTTTAGCGGTAGTTTTCAAATTTATCTGTAAAAATCGATAATTTGTTGAATTTTATACTCAAGTAGGTAAAAGTATGGGAATTTTTTCCAATTTTCGCCCGAAATTATAATTGATTGGTATCTTGTACGTGGAAAGATATTCAGCAGGCGGTACAAGTGCTGTGAAAAACTCTGGGTTGTCGTACTGGATATAACATTTATGCTCCTAGTTTCAGTAGGATGCTTGCGTTGGATTTAAAGTTTTATATTCTATAGCAAACATTCCATTTTATCTTACGGAAATATTTATGTAGTTTCGACACTGGAATACAACGGTATTGAGTAATAGAATTTCCTAACGAGGAGTAGGAATTGCGGAAAAGTACATTCAATGCAGCCTGATATACACTATAAATTCCTTAAATACTTAATAAAACTTTCAGAAGTTATAAATACTTCTTAGAATCTCCTACTGTGCATAAGAAACCCCTTTTATAGAGAGGACTCGTTAAGAGTTTTATGAATACCGTTTAGAGATACCAGTTATGGGCTTTTGATATCCCGGTATTGGTCTTTTGTAAAAACCACCGGTGTCTTGTATAGCCTGAGCTAGTAGAATCGAAACAGGTTACAGCATTTTTCTCGCAATGGAGAATGATCTAAGATTTCCAAGGATGGGGAATCTTTATTCAACGGAAGGCCGTAAGTACTCGTCATTCGACCACATTAGAAACCAGTAAGCTGTTTTAAAGAGGCGTAAAATCAAACAGACTTAGGTCGAAATTATACGAAGACAAAAAATTTAATCGCCAGGTAACTGCCGTAGAATCTTTAAAGAAGAAATGTACTTCCTTAAAGTATTTGTAAAGAATTTATACTTTGTTGAAATAGTCGTGGTTGATTTTAAAGACGGAATGTGAGAAGAGTAGGGTTCTACCTGGTTTGGTGATGTACGGCGGGGACTACCGAGACCGTCACAGTAGCCCTGAAGGCCTAACAGGAATCCTGAAAAATCTTGGATGATTTGCCATGTATTTATATTCATACAAATGAGAATGAAGAGGGGAATGATTCTCATAATTAATAATTACAAGCTGAAGTGCCCTTTGATTCTCAACAGACAAAATAGAGATAGGATTAAATATAGTACTACTATCGGATGCTAAAATCTCATAAAATTTCTTCCTCTTCACATAGTCTTTCATTAATTCTACCCATGTATTGTATATGCCCCTCAATTACCAACGAATAATTGGGGGGATATGCCTGCATTCGGATTCAACAATGGAATCAGTTGTCAGGAGGACCGGTTGTTTACAGCCACAAAATATCACAAAATGTTCCTCTATTTTATCAGAATTCTCGCAATTTCTGTTTTAAAGCGATGTTTCACGGCTAAAATAAGAATTTTCATTCAATTTCCTTTTTTTTGGTGCTCATCTCGATTTCGTACGGCAATTCTTTCTAATTTAATTTTGCAAATGAAAAAAAGCCCGCAGGCGATAAAAGTGAGCTTCACGTGAATTTCTTATGGAACAGTTTTAAGCATTTTGAGTCAAACCGGGGACAGTTAGGTGAATAAAAAGTAGCCTATTATCAGTCCGGGGAAGACGTTTAACAATCTTCAAAGTTTGAAAGTTGTGTGACATCCGGTTCTCGGTAGCTTTAGGTAAACATACACACATATGCAAACTTTCTGCTTTGTATATAAGATTACATTGATTAATTCGTCGTATTGTATACCATTTAATTAGCTATTCTGTAACTATTCTAATCTTTAGGACACTGAATAACTTATTATTATATATATACTTGAAGATGTATTTAAATATATCTTAATAAATTGTTAATAACAAGGCTTTGATTCGAGGATCTACACGTATTACAAATGTGATAAGTTGACGTATTCTGTTTTTCATTTTTATTTTTAATGTACAGGTAATTTTTTATTTGAATATTTGTTATTGATAGTAAAATTTTTGTTACGTTGTAAAATACTGTACACATTGCTTATTGCTTATCTTTTATCTTGGCTGCATTCTCTGGTTGTACTTATATGCACGGTCTGTTGAGTTTTTCTATTGTGAGCAATGAGTGAATTTATCCGTTGTTTTTTATGGGCATTTTATTACTGTGATTGTTCGTTTACGTCCTGTCGACAGGTCAACGTTGTTGACGTCGTTGACAGGTCATGATGTCAACGTTCACATTGAAATTTTAAGAAATAAATATTCTTATTTTATTTTTATTATTAAATTCACTTTATATTCGTTGTAAATAGAAATAATATTATTGTTATTGTCAAAGTTATTATTATTATTAAAGTCACTCAATGTTATTTGCAAAATACATAATAAGGCTGCCACCAGTCTTGTATCTGAATGCGGCGGAAAATTAGTACATAAATAAAAAAAATTATGTTTTGTTTTCATATGACGTAGTAAACGTAATTATAAAACATGACTACTTAAAGACGCTCATTTATTTCATAAAGGAAGCGACCCGTAGAAGATAGAACAGCCGAAAAGGCCTTGGGTTACCCACCTCTAACCTGTCCACAAATAGATTAAGGAAGTTGTGAATACCTTAGTTGTATTACATGGAATCCATGGACAATAATTGAAGAAAGTCATTGTGTGTGTTGCATATAAAATTGTGAACATAAGTTCCGTGGAAAGTACTCCTCAACATTTATATACTTCCTGGATTTCTGAGCTAATGTGTGTAAAAAGTGTCACAAATGCCGGAAGAAAGCCAACTCTTAAATTTGCGGCATGAAACTGTAAATCACGTACCATTAGTATTTTTTTCTCGAGTCACCAGTGAAACACGAGTCACTGATTGCATCGTTAAATGAATTGAAACATTCCACGAGTAACCGCAGCTTAAATTACACGGCTATGAGGTAGCTAAAACGTTTTATGAATCCAAATGATACGTAGTTTGATGCAGGTTACGTTGAAATGTGAATCCACCAGAAGCAATGACTGCAGCTCCATTGAAAGTGGCTTCGAGATACTTCAACTAACCGACGAGAAAGCTAGCATATTTTTTATCTCTATTTGAGCCAAAATTTGTCACTTCAGATGCTTTTATGAAGCGAAGGGAATCGATGACTATATGTCTCGATAAAGGAATTAGGGAAAGATTGGTCAAATCCTTGAAATGGAACGTTTTGCTGTATGAGTGTGAAACATGGACCTTACGAAAAGAGGAAATGAAAAGATTGGAGGCATTTGAGATGTAGGTGTGGCGTAGAATGGAAAAGGTGGGCTGGGAGGATAGAAAAACAAACAGAGGTGCTAGGAATGGTTGGAGAGGAAAGGGTTTCAATTGAAGTAATTAAGCGCCGACAAAAGAAATGGGTGGGTCAAATATTGAGAGGAGAGGGATTACTGAAGAATATAATTGAGGGTAGAATGCAAGGGAAAAGACAGAGGGGAAGGCACAGGCAAAAGATGTTAGATGACGTAAAGGGTGGGGTGAATTACCAGATAACGAAAGAAAAGGCTATGAATAGGGAATATTAGGGCAGATGGACCTACCGAAAGGTAGAACTCTTAAGTTATCTAGTATCATCGCAAAGTTTATTCCGAATCAAGTCCTTATAACCTTCCGAAACACGGTTAATAATTCTTGGCACACATACCAGAATTCAGAATACAGATATTAAGATAGATTTTCCCAAATATGAAGCACATTTTCGATGTGTGCCAAGGATGGATTGCACGGAGTTTGCAAGGCACACGCCACGCTTGTCTCTCATAATTAAAATTTCACTCTCCGATCAAGGTTTGATGATATCCAAATTCGGCGGAAAACTGACGAACTTGTAACAATGACCGCTATATTAATGAGATAAAATCTGAATGGGTATTTAATGTGAAATAAAAAATGGAGTCTAAAGAAACTCAAAGGGACTGGAAAGGCTTAATGAAGAAATCATTAAGGCCCCAAGGCCACGAAGATGACTGATTTTTTTATGGAAATTATTGTAATTGAGTTTTTCCCGCTATTCGTCATCTTTTATATGCACTAATATATTATTAATTAGATTTAAGAAGTATTGCATATCATTCCTTTTTTGCTGTGGTTATTTGTATATTTGTAGTTGCTAAGTAATGTAGAATGGCTGCAAATAGTAAAATATTGTAATTGTAATGAAATATAATGAAATGTAGTGTAGATTTGTAATTACCGATTGTAGTGTTATTGTAACTGCCTAAAACAATAAGTTGAAAGTAAACTCCGAAAACCATCAAACATAACTTACGTGCTATACGTATTACAATTTCAAAGGAATCATCTTCAGGCTTCGGCAGACGGTGACAGACCTAAAACAATGACAAGTCCTGTGTATGTTAATGAAAAAATATATTTATTATTATTATCATCATCAAAATCCTCATCAAAATAATCATCATCATTAAGCCTTCCCTTAATTGATGTTGGGGATCAGTCCTGTTGCCATTGTTCGATCTTAATTGGTTTCTTCCTTTAAATTGAAATAAATATTATAGTCTAATCCTTTTGTTAAATTTTTATTACTGCTTAGCTACATTGCTGCTCTACTTATATATTTTACCTTTACTTTGAATCGCATCGATTTATAGTTGATCTAGTCGACCTTATCAAATTACTGCAAAATTTTCAAAATTGATGTCGTTTATATTGTCCTTGCTCTCATTCAAATTATTGTTTAATAATCAATCAAGACCTTTACAATTTAAAATATATGGTTATGTCATACAGTACAATAAAATAATAATGCAGTATGATCGACTAACATTACATCAAACCATTCAAATAATTACCACTATCTATAAATTCGTTTACTTCTTTACTATTTATTTATAATCCATTATTCATTTTGATATTACAATCGTTATTATTTATAATCTGTAAAGATTATTATTGTAATTTTTATTTATTATAATACATTGTAATCATACAACCATTCCCTAAAAATTACCGATACTCGATTAGTATGTATATGCATGTATTCGAAGTCAGGAATTAACAATCGCTATAGGCTGTTCTGATTCATGCAAAACATCGATATATTTTATCAAAGTTTTCGTTGTTTAAAATCGAAAACAATAGCTGATGGCAATAATGGAAATCTCTATCACATTTCTTTTCTTGTGGTACTCCTCTCTATTTCGCACAACAATTATTACTCATTAAATTTTACCAAAGAAAGAAATCTGCAATCGAAAAACAAATAGTTCACATTCGTTATGGAATTTACTGGTATGCAACGGATATAGTTTACGTGTCCGTAACGTCCAAACGTAACTTTGTGTAATTAATAAGCACTCACTTCTTTAAGAAAAACATTACGTTGCCAGAAGATGTTAACCCGTTTACGAAACCGGTCGAATCTCTTGTGGAAGCTACGAAATGCTTTCCTTGATGATGTTAGATATATAAGTTCATGAGTATATACGCGGAGGAAATTAGTACAGTATATCCTTAACAATACCTATATTTTGATTAAGTTTTAATAATTAAACTTATAAACTAATTAAAAACGATGATTTGGCAGAAATATTTGTAACAATGTCATCAGTCCTACTTAAGAGTTTGGTGAAATTAAAATAAGAGGAAGAATCGCATGAAGATGATTAACTATAGGAATTCCTAAGTATTAGTCAATATTATTCATTAATGGTTTACATCATGTTTGGATCAGCAGTACGTGAGGACGGGAATGGCATTTGTTTAAGAATGCATAGTTAATTTACGATGGAATAACATGTGTTTGATATGTACCACATTTAATCTTTCATTTTCACATACGAGTATTTTTTCCAAAAATCCTAGATTCATAGTGCTTCTTTTTAATCTTATCTAATCCGATATTTTTTACCCTGACAGCGATCAATCTTGATTTTTAGTTATGTTATTATGTTGAGATGTTGAGTTACGAGGAGGATAAAATGATTTTCTTAGGGACACACGACTCCTGAATTTTCTGTTTTTTTTCCAGCGAAATGTTCGCTTTCGAGGTCAATGTTGTACACACGCACATGCTGGTAGCGCGACGCGTATTTTCAATCGTCTTTTAGATCAACACACTTCCTGACGTTTGCATATGCGGGCGTGTTGTTAGGCAAATGGCGCTTTCAGATCTTTCAAGGGTCGGAGCTTTGAATTTCTCACGAATAATTTAAGTTACAGCAATGCTCCCAACAGATCGGTCCAGGCCTGGGAAGAGGCTCTCTTTACATGCAGATATATTTTAAAATCCTTATTGATTCTCTCTTTATCAGCGATAATATTTTCTAGTAACTACTAAAATTCTGGCGAATCGTTCCTTTGAAGCTGATTTCATTATTATTTCGTCAATTATTGTCTCTACAACTATTTTAACGATTGGATTGTATCAGGGGCGTACTCAGAATTTTTGCTGAGGTTGAACTTAAGGAATGTAACCTATTACCTCTTGAAGTCATTCCAACTTACAATGTAATGTGAAGCACTTGAATCTCATTATAAGAAAGTATTGCCTACATAGATATATTTTAACCGTACATATACTTATTAATAAGAATTTGGTTCTGAATGAAATATATGTAGAAACCTTGGGTGGAGCGAGGCCAAACACAGAGAGATAGAGGGAGACAGAAGATGTAGCAGGATAATTCATCGCCTAGAAAAAATTTGAACCTCCGACCCTCACGGAACGAATGTGTAGCAGGGGGCGGCAAGAAACATTCCACTTAGCACAGCTAAGAGTCTGCAGCCGGCCCTGTCTATGCCTCTCTCTCCGATTTAATATTTTACTGTCACAATCATACGATCTTTACTAATTGCGTTCCCAGTTCCTGTCAGATTCTCGGCTCTCTTCCTCACCCACAACAAGCTTAAATCATTCCAGAATAAAATCAATTGACGAAGCTGTCTCTGTGTGGAACTCCATAACGTTAGTAAGGAAAAGAATTTATTGTATATATGTATAAGATAGTTTATTGTACAATAAACTATCTTGTGGAACTAAGGCACAGTGTTCTTATCCTTACTAACGTCATTCCAGAATGTTCAATTATCGTGGCGGAACTGAGAAAAAAAATGGAATAATAATGATGATGATGATGATGATTATAATAATTAATGATTAAAATATGATCGCAATACAGAAAAAATCCCTTGTTACAAAGAAAAGAGTGTAATGCAATTGCATGTGAAAAAAGTTCAAGTGGAGAAACAGAAATCATTAGAGTCCCCCTGAACCTATCCTGGCTCATCAGGGGGTTCTCGGATTTATCAAACAGGTCACCAGTTTGTTACTAAATGGTTATTTAAAAGGTATTTTTATAAGTTTCTTTGCCTCAGAAATGTATTTTAATAGCATTCATACATTCAGGCAGACTATTAAATGTTTTAGGTATAACAACATTCAATCTGTTAGCACCAGGTTGGTTATAATATCTCGGTACAACATAATAGTTCTCTTGTATTGTTGCCATATGATGTTCTTTATTTTTTACTATCTTATACTCAACAATAATAAATAATAATATTAGTTTATTAATACTTTCAGTGCAGTAAATACGATTGAGACATAACAAGGTTTCCAATTCACAAAATATTACAGTGTAAAGTCATAAACAAAATACAGCCTTTCCAGTTTTTCATTACGAGTTTGAAATAAGGACAATCAGGTCCTCCTGAGCCAAAGTAGGCTCATCAGGAGGTGCCCAGGTTAACAAAATAAAGAAGATCCAGTACATGAAAGTAAGAATTTGAATCTAAAAAAGCTAAAATTACAAAAAGAACAATTAATTGCACAACAAAACAAACATTGCACAAAGAAAATGAAACATGGACAGTATGTATAATTATAGTTGTTTTTAAATAATAGTATTGTTAATAACAATGTTATTAATTAAATGATAGACCTGTTTATAATAATGATGATGATGACGATGAATATGATGATGATGAATATATTGATTATGATGATGATGTTGAAGATGATAATAATAATAATTCTAATCATAAGACTTTATTAGGTCGAGATTGAGACTATCAAGTCTCTCCTTTCATATAACCCTAAAATAGGATGTAAACATCCAAAAGAGGTCGCTCTCCGCTGTCATTGGTCATCATTCTCCTTCATCCTTCGAAGGTGGCAGCATGGTTGTCGAAGTTGCTAAGCAACGCCATTCGGACAGTATTCGTCCCGCAGTGCTCCTGTCGTCCAATTCGTTGACCCGGTGAATCGAATTCCTGCAAAGGCGCAGCTGTTTGAATGGTGCCCGTTCGCCGATGATTGACAGCTAACCTGAATTCCTAGTCTCATGACATTTTGTCTTCGGGTACGTACTTTTTTCACTCCCTCTCTTCGACCCCTCTTACGCATTGGGAGCAATTAACGGTTTTAGAAATGAGACGTTTTTATCTAGATCAGCCGTGTCCAAACCTTTCCGTAGGAAAATAAGAAGTTTCTAAAAGAGTACCTTACCCGTTCCCCTATTTGCGTTTTGACTGAAATGAGAAGAGTAAAAGGTATTAAATAAGCGTTAAGAGTGCGCAAGTGAAATCTGCACTCAAGAACCTGGAATCTATGGGAATCTTCTTCTTTTTTTCTGCTATACAGTCCAGTCTGAGCCTCGTCGTTCTGAATCGTGGCTGATTCGAGTCAACAATTTCTCAGCCATCAATTGTTGGCGATTCCTCTTCAAATCTCAATTTTCAACAATTATTGTTATCCCAATATAACAGGACGATTAGTGATTAACTAAACTGCATTAATTGTACACTCTTTCAGGAGACAAGCAGCAATTTCTCCTACTTGAATTTTTGGCGTTTCATCTTCAGTCTCAAATTATTATTACTCTAATAGAATAGGACGATTGTTGATTAACTTAACCTTAGTAATTGTATACCCTTTCTACAATAAAGACTCTTTTCTTTCACATGTAATCAATCTAACAATTGGTTATACCTGCGCAAAACTATACAAAGAATAATTCAATCATATTTTATAATTATTATTACCATAATGAAATGAATGGTATCAATGGATACTTGGTGGAATTTCATAACTAAAATATTTTGATATATTTAATTACAAAACTTGTACAAATCCACGAAATTTATAGCAAACGTTTACCGGATTCGGCGTGAGTTTACGCCATCATCAGAACTGCTATTAGTTAAGAACTAATATTTAAGCATTAGCAATTAGAACTGCTAGCAGTTCTGATGGAGTAAAATCACGCCGAAACCGATGAACGTTTGCTATAAATTTTATAGATGTGTACAAGTTTCGTAATTAAATATATTAAATTTTTAAAAGTATTATAATGTATGTAGTGACCACAGATTGGCAGTAGGACATGTGGCAGTCTTTTACGAGGGAAAACGAAAATTAAAACCCCCAAGTCGGGAGGAAAACCTCCCAAAACCTCCCGCAGACAAACCGCGCCACACAATTTCATTACAAAATCTAAACAAATTTCAATTTACAATTTCAAACATTTACATTTTAATATTTGACGATATAAAAAGTAGGCCATACATTATGTATGTATGTGATATATGTTCTGTACTTACATTTATATACATTTAAATATATTCTGTATTAATAGGTTTAACGTGCACTTATTTGCAATAGTCATAAGTTATTCGTAATTTTAAAGGTCTAAGGAGGGTTGCAATGTCAATTATGAGTATGTTATATTCAACTCCAATAAGATTTTTATTTGCTCTTTCTTCATTGCCCATAATATCTCTATGCTTATGTATTTGAGCTTTAGACGTAGCTACTTACAACGCTGTATTTAAGTACAGTTGACCCTTGGTTTACCCGAGCCGGCTGTCTCTCTCCTTTCTGTCTCGAGCGCTAGCCTTAACATTCTCTACAATACCTCTCAAGAATTGCCGGTTTCTTGTTTATTTGCCGAACGCCATTCTTCCTTCTACTCCCTTGCGTCTTGTAGATTCTTTTACACCCTGATCTCCCATGATTTCTTACTTTATTACTGAAAGACAATTTATTTCCTTCCGGGTCTGCCTCGATTGGCCGATATTCGTATGCGCGACTTCCCTCTCGACCGACCGATGCCCCATTTGATCGACTATACATCTGCCTATTGTCGGGAAAATGGAACCGGGGAATTAGGATGTAGATTAAGGGCTATTATATATTAAGTATAAGATTATTAACGCTATTGAGTATAGATAAAACTCTTATATATACTATATTAGTAAGTATAAGAGTATTGGCATTGTCAGAGCTGAAAAGTCCGGAAAATTATGGTGTCGACCATAGGAGGAATCGGTTAAAAGATAATCCTTTATTTCCAAATTATTTTTATATATCTGTTTCACAATTTTAGTGTTATTTGATATTTGTTCATTGTACACTAGTCGGCCAATCCTTTGAGGTTGTATTGACAGTGTAAAATTGCAACCTTAACATCTTAAAGGCTGAGAAATGTATCAATTTTTATACTTTGTTTTGCGATTGTTATCTTCTTGCTGATGTATTCTTTCCAAAGTAAGTAATACAGGGTTTAAAATGTTTTTGTGAATATGTAACTAATGATTAAAGAAGGTTTGAATCTATCAGTTTATTATCTATCAGTTTTCACTATGATTCTTGCTACATTTATAACTTGGTCGTGCCGATTGAATTTCTAATAGATTACCCTTGAGGCTGATGGGCATGGAATTGAGGGGGGCGGAAGACAACGGCGCTGGGAGCAAACACTGAAAACTTCATCATTAGGGCTCAATACTCTAACAATCAGAGATTCAAGAGTAACCTGAATTCCTTAGCAACTCCACTTTCTATAATTTCTCCTACGTTTACGACTTTCCGTGAATCAAATTCATTGGAGTTGGTAAATGTAGCAGTGAGACTTTTTTTCCTGTTTTCTGCGGTAACGTTGCCTCTACGGCTTTCGACATGCTTTCGCAGTCCTCTAAACATAGAGAAGTATACGCTCGCGATCGAAAAACAACCGTAACGATAAAATTTATACGCAAAATATCAATAACAATGCAGGAATGAAAATTAGGAATATATTTGACTAGGCCCATGCGGATGTCGGGGCGTATTTTAAGGCCGCATTTTATTAGATAGAATTATCAGATCAGAGGAAGGGCCGGTTCTGACTTTCAGCCGCCCTGAGACAAGAGGTATGTATCATGGGGGTCGATATATATATAGATAATACCGATTACTCCTTCCGCATATGTACTTTCCCTGAATTTATCAAGCAATAGCAGCCTAGCTTAGCCTAGCATACCTAATCTCCTTTCTTTCAAGTATTCCCAATGCACCTGAGAGCATTTTAGTAACGCTTGTTTATTTGTCGAAGCATTTTTTAACAAATCTCAACAAAGATAGCATTTCACTATCAAACGATTTGGTTCATGTTCAGAGGCATTCGAAAATAGCGAATAGATCTAAATGTAAAGGAATACTCTGTAGTAAATTTCTTCGAAAGGAAACAATTGCGTCAGAACCACCCGCACTAAATTAGTGGAATGAATACAAATGAAGTCGACTCAGTTGAATATCTCGGATTCGCTCTTATGAATAACAAAAACTGGAGCAGAGAGATCCGGAAAATCTGCGGTAAGGCAGCTAAAAAGCTCGGTTTTATAAAGGGAATTATAGATAGATGCGATAAAAATGTTTAGAGAGTGATGTTATTTTCTTCTTCGTCTTACTCAGGCTCCATCTGAAATATGCGGCGAGTATTAGGGACTCAACGAATGAAACGTGTACCCTCTAACTCGAGGAAGTAGAGCGCAAGGCGATACGATTTGTTAAAAAAATGCTACGAAAGAAAAGCATAGGTTGTGCAAATACTTTCATACGCAGTTTGGGAATCCTCAAAGGAAAGGAAATTAGAAGATAGGCTGCGATTGATTGATAAATTCAGAGAAAGTATACATTTTCGGAAGACGTAATCGGTATTATGCGATCCCCTGCTACATCGGCCGATCCGAGAATGAGGGTAAAATAATAGAAATAGATGCGAGGACAAGTCTTCCATTCCATTCTATCCGCGAACGATACGCGATAACATTACGGCTTGCAAGGTAATTTATGTAGATGTAATAGTATTCCACCAAGTTAAGGCCCACATATTGGATATTAATCTTAAAATGAAAGGTTGGAAGACTTCTATATTTTGCTTCTTACTGAATTCTATTAAAATAAATCTTTAAATGGATTTTAAAAATCACGAAAGTCTTGTCGTCATATCCTCCAAATGGGATGTCGGCAAAACGTCTGTATTAATAGGTTTAACGTGCACTTATTTGCAATAGTCATAAGTTATTCGTAATTTTAAAGGTCTAAGGAGGGTTGCAATGTCAATTATGAGTATGTTATATTCAACTCCAATAAGATTTTTATTTGCTCTTTCTTCATTGCCCATAATATCTCTATGCTTATGTATTTGAGCTTTAGACGTAGCTACTTACAACGCTGTATTTAAGTACAGTTGACCCTTGGTTTACCCGAGCCGGCTGTCTCTCTCCTTTCTGTCTCGAGCGCTAGCCTTAACATTCTCTACAATACCTCTCAAGAATTGCCGGTTTCTTGTTTATTTGCCGAACGCCATTCTTCCTTCTACTCCCTTGCGTCTTGTAGATTCTTTTACACCCTGATCTCCCATGATTTCTTACTTTATTACTGAAAGACAATTTATTTCCTTCCGGGTCTGCCTCGATTGGCCGATATTCGTATGCGCGACTTCCCTCTCGACCGACCGATGCCCCATTTGATCGACTATACATCTGCCTATTGTCGGGAAAATGGAACCGGGGAATTAGGATGTAGATTAAGGGCTATTATATATTAAGTATAAGATTATTAACGCTATTGAGTATAGATAAAACTCTTATATATACTATATTAGTAAGTATAAGAGTATTGGCATTGTCAGAGCTGAAAAGTCCGGAAAATTATGGTGTCGACCATAGGAGGAATCGGTTAAAAGATAATCCTTTATTTCCAAATTATTTTTATATATCTGTTTCACAATTTTAGTGTTATTTGATATTTGTTCATTGTACACTAGTCGGCCAATCCTTTGAGGTTGTATTGACAGTGTAAAATTGCAACCTTAACATCTTAAAGGCTGAGAAATGTATCAATTTTTATACTTTGTTTTGCGATTGTTATCTTCTTGCTGATGTATTCTTTCCAAAGTAAGTAATACAGGGTTTAAAATGTTTTTGTGAATATGTAACTAATGATTAAAGAAGGTTTGAATCTATCAGTTTATTATCTATCAGTTTTCACTATGATTCTTGCTACATTTATAACTTGGTCGTGCCGATTGAATTTCTAATAGATTACCCTTGAGGCTGATGGGCATGGAATTGAGGGGGGCGGAAGACAACGGCGCTGGGAGCAAACACTGAAAACTTCATCATTAGGGCTCAATACTCTAACAATCAGAGATTCAAGAGTAACCTGAATTCCTTAGCAACTCCACTTTCTATAATTTCTCCTACGTTTACGACTTTCCGTGAATCAAATTCATTGGAGTTGGTAAATGTAGCAGTGAGACTTTTTTTCCTGTTTTCTGCGGTAACGTTGCCTCTACGGCTTTCGACATGCTTTCGCAGTCCTCTAAACATAGAGAAGTATACGCTCGCGATCGAAAAACAACCGTAACGATAAAATTTATACGCAAAATATCAATAACAATGCAGGAATGAAAATTAGGAATATATTTGACTAGGCCCATGCGGATGTCGGGGCGTATTTTAAGGCCGCATTTTATTAGATAGAATTATCAGATCAGAGGAAGGGCCGGTTCTGACTTTCAGCCGCCCTGAGACAAGAGGTATGTATCATGGGGGTCGATATATATATAGATAATACCGATTACTCCTTCCGCATATGTACTTTCCCTGAATTTATCAAGCAATAGCAGCCTAGCTTAGCCTAGCATACCTAATCTCCTTTCTTTCAAGTATTCCCAATGCACCTGAGAGCATTTTAGTAACGCTTGTTTATTTGTCGAAGCATTTTTTAACAAATCTCAACAAAGATAGCATTTCACTATCAAACGATTTGGTTCATGTTCAGAGGCATTCGAAAATAGCGAATAGATCTAAATGTAAAGGAATACTCTGTAGTAAATTTCTTCGAAAGGAAACAATTGCGTCAGAACCACCCGCACTAAATTAGTGGAATGAATACAAATGAAGTCGACTCAGTTGAATATCTCGGATTCGCTCTTATGAATAACAAAAACTGGAGCAGAGAGATCCGGAAAATCTGCGGTAAGGCAGCTAAAAAGCTCGGTTTTATAAAGGGAATTATAGATAGATGCGATAAAAATGTTTAGAGAGTGATGTTATTTTCTTCTTCGTCTTACTCAGGCTCCATCTGAAATATGCGGCGAGTATTAGGGACTCAACGAATGAAACGTGTACCCTCTAACTCGAGGAAGTAGAGCGCAAGGCGATACGATTTGTTAAAAAAATGCTACGAAAGAAAAGCATAGGTTGTGCAAATACTTTCATACGCAGTTTGGGAATCCTCAAAGGAAAGGAAATTAGAAGATAGGCTGCGATTGATTGATAAATTCAGAGAAAGTATACATTTTCGGAAGACGTAATCGGTATTATGCGATCCCCTGCTACATCGGCCGATCCGAGAATGAGGGTAAAATAATAGAAATAGATGCGAGGACAAGTCTTCCATTCCATTCTATCCGCGAACGATACGCGATAACATTACGGCTTGCAAGGTAATTTATGTAGATGTAATAGTATTCCACCAAGTTAAGGCCCACATATTGGATATTAATCTTAAAATGAAAGGTTGGAAGACTTCTATATTTTGCTTCTTACTGAATTCTATTAAAATAAATCTTTAAATGGATTTTAAAAATCACGAAAGTCTTGTCGTCATATCCTCCAAATGGGATGTCGGCAAAACGAGTGTCGGCCAAGTTATAGTCGGTGAAACTAGTGTCGATTAAACGAGAAAACATCGTTGTATTGCCGAAGCAAAAAATATGGCCAGCAGAATGGATTTAGCCACCAAAATCAGCGACAAAATGGCCAAATTGGCAACCGTGTTCAGCCGCGCTGTTTCGTTTTGCAGGGGTAAATGAAGAACAGCTCGCCAAGCCATCCGCAAGAGTGAGCGACACCTAGACTCGTTGTCGCCCAATGGTCTCGAAAGCGAAGTTGATCGGAAGAGCGAGCGAAGGTCGAGAGAAAAAGACGAGGAAGGCTTGTAAAGGCAGAGGAGCGTAGGTGTGAGGGGTGTGGTGGTGGAGGCTGCAGAGACAAAGGGCTGAGCGGTCGAGGCGCGCGGTGGACGAGAGCCAAGGAACGTGGAAGTGGGGATTAGGACGAAATGGATTCCTCCAGGGAATTAAGAGGTGGTTGATCCAACCAAGGGGGGTGATAGGGTAAATAAGGCAGTTTTGCTTTGCGGAGAGGTGGTGCCTTTGATTTAGCTGGAAGAAATTCCATCCGGTGATTCAAGTTTTCCATACGCGCAAAGTTGTAAAGGCTGCACGTTTCCCTTTGAGATGTTTTTCACTCTTTCCTTGCGTCAGCGGGAAATGATTTTTGCAAGGTGTGTTGTTTGTATCAATACTTATGTATACCTTGTGTGGTTCATAATTGCTGTCTTTATTTTTATTGTATTTCAATGTGTCGTTTGAATGTTTTTTGTATCCACTGCCGCCATGTCCAGCATCTGTGGTTTCTTAAATAATAATTGAAGATACTCAGGTCAGACGCTGGTTTGAGCCTGAAATATTAGCTTGGGAGAGTGAATGAAGCTCACTACGCAAGATGAGGGGTGAGGTAGTTTCCCTTTACTGAGCAGGAATGTTATAAGAGGAACGACTTCACGTAAGGGCAGCCCAATGTCCCTATGCGTAATAGTCTATATAGCATTCTATAAGCAGTTTCCATATGAACGTCTTTTTTCAAATGAGAAATGAGTTTTTTCTTACCTGAGCTGCAATTATGCTGCAATTGGAAAAATCTCCATATAAGTTTAAAATTACCCAATTAGAGTATATTTTCATAGTTTACAATGGGGAATCACCGATATGAATGCCATTAATCAGCATCATTCATACCTTATTAGCGTTAATACGTATTCGGATCATCTATTATATATTCCTTGAAAACGTAGTAGATATTATTGGTCCACACTTTTACATTGGTCGATCGGGTAGTGGGAGACGAATTTGAGAAATACGTTCTTGAACTAGTCTCTTCAATGATTTTACGGACGATAGGAGACAGTAATATTTTAGGGAAACGTTTCAATGGTGAATAAACGAAGAAAAAAATCAAAGATTTACTTTCCACAGAATTCTGTGGAAAGTAAATCATTGATTTTTTCTCCGTTTTTTGAAATGTAATTCCCCCAGATTTCACTTAGTACTTTTAATTTTATTTTAATGCTGCTTGCACCCTCTGCTGATCCCAGGAATGGTATATTTTAGATGCATATTTAGCTCTCGTATTATCCCAGCTATGAACAGAAGTGAGACAAAAGTGATGAGAAATATATTTCTCTCTATCCTGCACCAAAAGAAATAATATAAAAGTTCCCTTCATCAAGTTACGGTCACCTATTTATCGACTACAGTTCACGAACGGGTAAGAGGTTGATTGCATTCGTTTTTATTCAGCAGCTCTTAATGAACTCGATTGGATTATTTTACTAAATAATCAAATAAATGATGAAATGGAGCCTAATAAATTTCGCTTTGACACAACTTTTCCCAAAATTATAATCGAGTTAAGTTTGGTATTTTTAATAATAAAGCTGTAAGAATAGATTTTGTAAAGGCAATTTCAATTGTAAATGTGAATATTTCAAAAGACATAGGGAATGTGAAACTTGAGAAAGTTATGAGCGACTTAAAAGAAACTATAGTCCGAAGAGCATTCAGAATGCTACTCAAATTAAGTTTACCTTTACGGTGAGTCTCAGACGGGTTTGAAACTAGATTGTACAGAAGCATTGTTGCACATAAATAAAAACTGTCAACCAGCTAACGCACGTAACAATAACATGTAAAAGTATTGTTTTTGAATAAATAAGGATCTTCCGGTAGTTTTATATACTCCTTACAAATTTACTAAGGCGTAATGGGAGCTGAGGTTTCCACCTGACAACAATCAAATTGTAACAAGGTCTATAACAAATTAAATAAACATGTATGTTATGCTATACAGAAAAAAAACCTTGGGTGCAGAAACCAAGAATCAAACCATCTCGGATAAAGGCTTCTCGGGTTTCCAACCGGGTTGAGAAACAATCCGGTTGCTAACCCGGGAAGCTTTCATTCGAGAATTTACCCGCAAAACACGATATCATTAGATATAGTAGTCTTTCTTTAAAGTTTTCAGCCCGAAGGCCGGTTGGGACCTCATCCCCTCTACTATCAGTTTCGGATAGCTAGGAGAGGGAAATGAGGCTTACTACGCAAGATGAGGAGTGAGGTAACTTACCCTTGCTTTCCTCACTGAGACAGGATGCTACAAGCAGAACAAGCCCACGTTGGTGACGCACGAAGACTCTACGAGTAACACTTTTCGTAACTTTGCATAAAGAGAAACCTTAATTTATGCAATTATTCAGCATAACTCATACCTCAGTAGCTTTTATATTATCACAACCATGAATAAGACTGAGACAAAAGTATGTAAAAGATACATTTTTCTTTATCCCATTACAAAATACAAATGATAAATATTTCATTCATCAAGATATGGGAGCAGGACTAGATATATCAGTATGGTTAAAAGTGCTTCGATAACTGAGGTCGTTTCGCTCACGGGTCCCCACCTGGAATCGTTTTATTGCTAATGCATTATACTGCGAAGTTGCTAAGTTACTGTCTATTTTGTAAAGCATTTGAGAGTATTCGTCAGTTTTGGTATTACTTATTCATGTTTTGGATTGTGATTTAGGTAAATTTTTACCTAAATTACAGTCATACGTGGTTTCAATGTTTTATTCAATAGAATCATTTGATATTATCATATTGGATAACTATTTCTATTGCTCCAATATTATATTTTACGAGAAAACAACATGAATCTAGTTTGGTGACGTAACTACCTAGACTTACTCTCAACTACTTATAAAATAAATATTCAGTTAAGTTACTATTGAGCAGAATTAGTAGCAAGTGAAATTAAATATTTGCTACAAATATAGAGCCGTGAAGCTATGACCTATCCTAAGACATTTGAAATCGTTTGCAATAATAAAAATTCAACGAATAAGGCACCCTTTGAATCCATAATAATAACAACAGTAATGATATCAATAACAATAATAAAAATAATAAAACGTATTGAACGTATTTATTGAAGGTCGAGATTGAGACTTCCTAGTCCATTAGTATATCTATTCCTTTGTCATTGAACATTTAAAAGAAAGAGATAGCTTTTTGGAGGAAAAAAAAAGAAAAATCAACAAAATAAAGGAAATATTAAAAAAATCTAAGTATGAACTTAAGAAAAAAGAAAAACCTACAGGAAAACGCCCACGAAAATGGGGCGTGAAAAACCTGCGAAAACCTACCGATAACAGCATCTAAAACTTACTAAGAACGCGGGAAAATAAGAAATACAAAAAAGAAAATTGAAATTGTCGGTAACAAGCTTGAAAAAAAAAAACGAATGCATATTTATACAGAAAATACCGAACGTGAGGGATGGCGAATTTAGATCAAATAAATCTGAGTGAAACTAACAGGAAAAATTAATAAAGCAAAAAGGATAAAAGGAGCAATAAAATGAATGCAAAGAGAAATATTGCAATGATAACAAAGTAATGAGGAAAAAAAGCTGGAAGTGCATTATACTCGTAGATATTTAAAATTTCACCAGCGGTTACGTCAATTTCTCAATCATAAATTGATAAAATATACATGAAATAGCAAAATTAATGCATACAATGCAGTAAGATTAAATAAAAAATAAATATTTAATTTACATAAAGATATTCAGATGTATGAACAGATGCAGAGAACATAGGTTGTGGATTTAAGGGAAGAACCAGAAACAAATGAAAAAAATCAGCAATTTTGTGGAGATAAGCGAAATGATGATTTAATTGAATACGAGTCTAGTACATCACTCCTGGGTCTGAAGTCTTCCTTGATTCAAACAGAAGCT
>KZ309062.1:218409-247420 GCA_000376725.2 Ladona fulva
CTAAATCTCTATCTGCTCTTCCTGCTTTTCGATTCTTCATTCAAAACAGAATAATTTTATACATTTATAATGAAGCAGGTAATAAAAACAAAAATGACTTTTAAAAAAACTGGTATTCTTCCTTTTACACAGCTATATAAATGTCATACTTATTGATAATTATTTCAATAAAAATACAAAAATAAAACAATTCTACATCATTGCATGGAAAAAAGGTCAAGAATAAGATGCCACATACCATCTTACTATTAGAATTATGGAGCACAAAATTTTAATGTAGCTCTGGGGGCCACATTTATCCAACTTTCTTTTAACGTGCAAGGTATAGAAAAGCTAGGAGAAGCAAAAAGAAAAATTAAAAACTGGTTACTGAAAAATTCCCTTGAATTACAGTAAAAATGTGTTATATGTAATAGTGTAATTATTAACTACATGTAATAATGTATATCATGAAATATGTAACGTTGTAAATATTGCAATATGTTAAATTATATAATGTGTAAAATTGTAAATAATGTAATATATAATTTTGTTAACTTTAACAAATATAACATTTTAAAAATAATAACTATGTAACACTTTGTATAAAGTTAGGCACCATCTGATGAGACTTCTTTGTCATCCAGCTACACATTACACTATTACAATACATACAATATTCAAGTAGCAAAAATGCATTATTAATATAAAAATATCTTCTAGTTACAACAATACCATATCTTATTACAGCTGTCACCTAGTTTAAAAATATACTAGTTAATTCAAGATATCTTCCCTAAACACAGTACGTTATAGCAGTACATTAGTTGTACAACACCATGAATTCATCCTGCAGTTGCCTAGCAATAGACTGACGATATGCTCCATTGTTGTCGAAGATATGGTGCTTTGCTCCGTTTTAGAGCCGTTGTCTCGAAGATTCCAGTTCTCTTACATCTAATAAATGTGGATTTTATTGCATTTTATTGGAATAATTTTTAGTTTTTTAAGTGAATTAAAAATAAGGTTGTTGAAGTCTTACTACTTGAGAAGTAAACACTGAAGAAATTCGATTTTTTGATGTTTCGGCTAGGTTACTATATCTTGGTGATTATTTTTCATTCAATAGAGGAGGATGTTCGTATATCTTTACCTTAATTTCGTTTTATTTTTGTTCACAGCAATAATTATATAAAGGCTACTACAGGGAGGTATAATTGACGCTAATAGATGGAATTTATCTTGGTCACTAATAATAGGATGCATCGAAAAAAGAACGCATTTGGTCTTTTTACTGTGTTTAGATGGAGGTTTTCCATTCACAACGTTTTGATTCGATGAAGAAAGTTTTTAAACCACCTCTCTCCTCAACTTACCTCATCTTCTTCTCTAGAACTTTCGATAGCAGACTATACAGGGGTATAAGAGACAGGGGTATAAGAGACAGGGGTATAAGAGACAGGGGTATAAGAGACAGGGGTATAAGGTTCAATACTTTGCTAAATATAGCACTGTCAGCGTCTTATAAATTAAAACACACACAATTGAAACTTCATATTATATAAGTTGGATTGAAAGGTCATGCAGACCTTTCAAATTAACACTTTTTGAATCAGAAAAACTGTTATAAGGAATTAGGATTAAATGAAAATCGATTAATAGGTCTTCCTCAATCGAATTGAATCCTCTTCGCCTTCCGTAGCAGCTTCTTTAATTGAATTCTCTCCTATTCTTAGAGCGTCAATAGCAGATCAGTATAAAAATACATCATCAGTTTCTTCCACCTCAGGTTATTAGGAATATTCGCGATATAATCGTTTATATACCAGATATTTTTTCCAACATATTATTCATAAGTTAGAGAAAGAGGCAATCGTTACCATCAATCCAGAGTTTTTCGCAGTTCTCAGCTGATTTATTACATTTTTTTATATAATAAAAATTTATATGTACCCGATGAGTCATACTCAGTAATGTAGTGTGTACGGGTAGTATACTTTCTTGAGAATTTCCAGAAGGAACGGGCCTTCACTGCTAAGGGTCTAGGCACCAGTCAGGGGTTTTCAGTTGTGAGGACTGGTACCCCTTAGGGGTACGAGGAGCTGGTACGGGAGGCTCGGTGATGGGTATGTTATACTATTAAAGTATCCCTTTACCAAAAGACCCAACTTCTAGTCAGCAGCAGAAAAGGAAGTATAGATGCCAGAATTAGGCTGGATGGAGAGTTATTGGATAAAACGGACGAGTTTGCTATCTCATCATCATCAGTTTTCTGCCAAATGGCAGGTCCTTGGCCTCATAGGATTTAGAATAGTTTTCTTCTCAAGGCTTTAGTTTTCAATTCTGCATATCTCTTTCCACCTTTCACTTCGTCCATAAGCTTTCTTCTCCTTCTCCCTCTCTTCATCTTACCCTCCACCTCTCCCTCTACTGCCATCTTCAATAGGCCTTCATGCCATAGAATTCCTACTCTTTCTTTAATTTCTTTTAACCATTTCCAGTCACTTTCCAACACACAACCAAGATACTTGAATCTCTCCACCTGCTCTATATCCTCTCCGTCCAAAACCAATCCTATTCTTTCTTCACATCCTATCTTCATGGTCTTGGTTTTTCCCTTGTTTATCTTCATTCCATATCTTTCACACCATACATCAACTCTGTCCATTATCCTTTTCAACGTCTCAGGATCCTCCATACCATCACTACCATACCGTCCGCTAACTTAATACATTTTATCCTTTTGCCCCCAACTTTTGCCCCAGCATTTTCCTCTTCTTCCAAACTTTCCTCGATCATTTCTTCTAAATACATCATAAACAACGTTGGCGACAGACAGCATCCCTGTCTAACTCCTCTCCCCACTTCGCACCATTCACTTAAACCTCTGTCGATTCTCACCGCCACTTGTTGATTCTTGTACAGTCTTTCAATCAATCTCCTCTCTCTCCATTCTATTCCCTTTCTTTTCATTATTTCCATCGGTTTCCTCCAACTAACCCTATCAAACGCTTTTTCAAGGTCCAGAAAGCATAAACATGGAGGATAAACAAGAGGAAACTTTGGAAGATGGAAGGCTTAAACAAAGGATAAATATACTTGATAAATTTAGAGAAAGCACGTTCACAGATAATGTAGCTGACATAATACGTCCCCCATGTTATATAGGCCGTTCTGATATTGCGAGGAAAATCAGAGAAATAGATGCTAGAACAAGTCGTTTTAAAAATTCATTTTTCCCGCGAACGATACGGGAAAGCAATCGATTACTTATGTAGATGAACATGGCCCTCTTTCTCTCTCTCTCCAATTATTCTTAAAAGCTCTATTGCGTCTCTTTCCCTTTCCTTTTCTGAAACCGAATTGTTCCTCTCCTACACCTTCCTCCATCTTGCTTACCATCCTTCTATTCAATATCCTTAGCACTATTTTGGCAGCATGTGATATTAGACTTATTGTCCGATGTTCTTTACATTCTAGGAAGCAAAATAATTCATGATGGAAGAAGTAGAAAAGATATATGAAGTAGGATACATAATGCAAAGATTGCTTTTAACAACAAAAAGGTGTTACTCACATCGAAATTCATCAATTTAGCATGGAAGAAAAAGTTTGTTAAGATCTGTGTGGAGTGTATAGGCATGGACTATAGGAATAACAGTGAGGAAACGCCTGGAGGCTTTTGAGATGTAGTGCCACAGAAGTATGTCCAAGATCTGTGGGAAAAAAGACTGAAAAATTCGGAGATTCTGAGGAAAGTAATTGAAGAGCGGTCCCTGTGGAACACCTTGAAGGAGGGATGAGTGAATTTGACATCTAGTGCGGCATGAGGGATTGGTGAGGACCATAATCGAATGGGAAGAATCATAGAAGAAGGCCCAGATTGGAATATATGAAATAGATAATTGAGGACATGTGACTACAGAGCAGAAAGGCAAACTATCAGTCACATAATAGAAAAATGCATGGCAAGGGCATATGATGGGAATTTCCACCATTTTCTGATGGCAACTGACGCCGTAAAAGACTACATTATTAATTTAGATATTCATATATAACTGTTAATGTAACTCTCATGTACAATTCATGAATTTTTTTATTTTGTTATCTCTTTAAAATTAAATTTATTCTGATATGTAAAGCCATACGACAAATGAATAGAGGACATGGGACATGGAAGTTATTTAGAATTAAAAAGGATGAGAGAGATAGAGAAAAATGGAAGGTTGTCGTCGACCAATTTTGAGGGAATGGTAACCAGAAGAAGAAAGTATTCCTAAACTAGTTGATTCGACAAAATATCTGTTCCAATCCTTGGTGGTGCTTTCATTCATCGAATTATGCACGGGAACGCACATGGAAAACTCGAGAATTTGCTTCTTATCGCAATGAATAGGGGTAGTCAAAATAGTTAAAGGCTAAGGGGAACGGTACTAATTTGGGAACAATTGCAGTAAACGATCCAAATTTGCTCTACCTTCAGGGCGTTTACTTACCAACTTCGGAAACATGTCTTTCACTCACTATCCTGACTCCGCGATTCCGAAAAACTCCCGACTCGTCCCTTGAACCCCGGAGGGACATCCCCCACCGAGTTAAGACAGTCTCCCCTTTTAATCACGTCCGAGGCGATCGCTTAACAGAGCCTCACGTGATCGCTAGGTGGCATCCCTTCTGAAGGCCCCGTCTTCTTCCGTCGAATGGACTTCATCGGAGAGCGCAGAGACGGGAAGAGGAGGCAGACTCGTGTGGAGGGAGTGGAGGTCGCCTTCCCCTACCGCCCCCTTCCCCCTCTCTCTCTCTCACTCCGGTATTAAAGCGGTCTTCGACGCCAGACGCATTGGCGTCGGACGAGACGCAGACGTTTGGACGCGTGGCCGCACACGGAGAGAGGAAGAGGAGACCACGGTCTTTCGGTGGTGTGCGTGGTTCTGTGTCTCCTCCCCGGAAGGTTTTTTTTTCCTGGTGGAGGAAGGCGGGTGTGTTTAGCGCGTGCGTTGCGCCCTTAGCGGGAACCGTTGACGAATGGTTGGAAGACGGAGTTGGACGGGGGCGATGGGCATCGGAAGGCGGCCGACGGCGGTGCTTCTCCCGCGACTGCTTTTGGCCCTAGCGTCGGCGGTGGCGGTCGCCGCAGCGCCGATGGTGGAGGGCCCGGCCACGGAGGAAACGCGTCCGGAAGGTTTGGGAGGTGAGTGCGGTGGGCGGATTTGCGAGGGGGCGATGTGCGGGGGATGTCGATGGGACAGCGAGGTGTGGGAAGTCGCGAGTGAAAGGGCGATGGACAAGCGGAGGTCGGTGAGAAAGGATCGGATCATTAACGCCTTCATTGAGGCGAGATTATTGCTCTCCTGAGGGAGATCTGGCGAGGAAAAGCTAGTGTTCTCCTATAAGTAGATAGTCCGGAGGCCGATGGCGTGCAACTGGACCTTTTCAGCGTTGTTAGTGGAAAATTTCAGGCGTAGACGGGACAAATGATGAGCCCAGTCCTTTTCGTAATTACGGGCAAATATTATTACTGGAATGACTTACTTCAAAGCAGGTTTTCACAAATATTTTCTGCGGATCAATGGTGTTCGTCTGATTTTCAGTGCTGAATGAAGTTGAAACGTGATGGAAAGTCAAGGGCTCCTCACTTAACAAGTAAATTGTGCCATCTCTAATCTCTTGGCTCTAGTTTTTCTCTGCTGTTTTTACTTTAAACCTACCTACACTTCAAAGTAACCGATGTGTTCTGTTGAAATCTTAGTCCTGATAAATTGATCCGACAGAAGCAAAGTGGAGAGACGCCTCCTCCAAGTAGTGCTTGATCTCAGATAGATAACTTGCGACAGGTCTTTCGTCCATGGAATCATGGGAAGTATTTCGTTTAATTATCTTCAGGGTAAAATGCCTCTTCTGTTTAACGAATTCAATCACTTGTAGGGTCGTTCCACATTTATTCGACCTCAAACACGGTTTGAACTTCTAAGAAGGCAACCTTCACCTTCGAAGAAGCTGAATCGAGTGATCAGTCAGAGCTGAATAAGATTCGAGCAGAACGATTCAAATCTAAGCATTTGGGTGTTTAGATTTGAATCGCTAGGAAAGGTGATAAAATCTTGGAAAAATCCCAGAAAAAAGTATGGTGATGACATTACCGTTGCTTGTATTAATTCCTATGTTTGTGCATCAGGATGTGAAGATGAAAGACCAGAGAAAGTATTATTCTTGTAGAGGGGAATAGAGTAGATCCAGCAGTAACTGCGGGTTAGTGGAAGTAGCTATTTATAACAATATTAAATTTTAGCAGTCGATAGTCGAGATTATAACCTTTATTAATATCGATTTAGATTTAGTTTTACACCCCGTGAATCACCAGTGCCGTATGGCAGGGGTTATATTAACACCTTACTTAATATACCTCATTTGCTGCTCTGATGCTAGGTGGTAAGAACGACTAGAATTATCTGTTTTAGCGATTAATTCCTTTTTTGATGCCTCTCGGAGATCGCGGTCGTTTTTTACCAGAGTTACGATGTCTTCTACTTTGCCAAAAAAATTCTGAACTGATGAATTTTTCGAAAATCTTCCGTCAATAATAGTATTGGGTCAACCAGAAATTTCTGTGGTTTTTAGAATTTGCACTGGTGATGGGTTTCTTATTGAGCAATGGCGTGAGAACTTTCTAGGATGAGTTTGTTTTTGGCTAACTTCAGTGTCCTAAACTTTGGCGAAAAGTGGTCAACCAAAATATATAATTCTTTATTGGACAAATCTTTTCACATTTAAAACATTTTTAACTCTATTTTTTATCTGAAAACCACTGAACATTCCGAGTGATCCAATAGTTTGTTTTTTGCAGAAGTATTGGTTATTGGAGCAGGAAGGTTAAAGTGATTAAATTAAGGTTGGAGTTAATACTCAAGTTTGCCGCGGAGGAAAAAGTGTTTACTGGCACTAATGTACCTTCTACGCATGTTTTCTCACTTTTTATATACACCGAGAGATTAAGGATGGCTGCTCGACTGTTCGAAACTTGTATTGTTTAAACAAATCAGGCTACTGGAATGAACGTAAAGAAATGTCGAAAAATAGTTCCGAGGAATCTCATACGCCTAGTTTTCCATATTTATTTTTTATATAATTTTCTGTATTATTTCTATATACTATTATTTTCTAAACGAGTAAATCATGCCTCTAAATGTTGAAAGGAATCCCTCTTATTCTATCGTAATTATTTATTAATCCAGTGTCGCCTTGAAATGTTAACAGTTTTAGGAAAATGAAAAGCTGTTGTAATAGCCAGAGAGACTGATACTCGCTATTGGAAAGAAATGTTTTAAGTGAAAAATTCGGATACAGCAAGGGAAAATGTTTATTTAGGGTTGAATTAGATAAATTGCGAGGATGACAAATAAGTATACAAGTCAGAAACGAGTTTTTGTTGATTCAATATCTGTTGATGAGATTAGAAAAAATGAGCCGTGTGTATAAAATATTACGATGTCCCTACTACAAGATTCAATATATCAGCTACGAAGTTTCTCTTACCTCTTCAAGAAAGCCTCTGTTTCCCTAGAATTCTACTTAAATAAACATAATGCGAGCAAAATCCTTCTGAATATTTTGTTCATCTTCTTGTTCAATTCGATCGGAAATTTTTCCAAAGAAGTAAGTTCCTCAAATAAGCAACTGTTTTGGAATAATACATTTATCATCAAGATGTAAAAGTATTGCTATTAGATTCGAATTGGCATAAATGATAGTGGCTGGAGTGAGCGAAAGAGCGGACCAATTTGCTTACCTCGGAAGCGAATAGAGCGAAAAATAGCGTGTAAAAATACTTTCTTTCATAGTTCTCTGGTAGTAAAGTTACTTCCAATATAAGGCAGAGTGCTGAGATACCTGTTTAAATAGGCAGATCTGGTTGGTTGCTTTGGAATTGTTTCCAAACAACTACATTGCAACAGTGTAATAAATAAGTATATCTATAAGTATACATTAGTCCATGTGTATTTGATTTGTATTTGTACTCGTAGGAACTGTAAAGCGTCTCAGGAAACCCTAACCAATTAGTCCCACACCTGATGGAGGCTAAATAGAACAATTTCGTAGTTTATGCAAAACGGTTCTTTAATATGATTCAATTGGAAACGCAACGTTGCTATTTGCAGCACGGAGAAAAATAATAATGATCATGCGACTTTATTCGGGCGAGATTGAAACTATCAAGTCTCTTCTTCCATCCAACCCTTCATCACATAAAGTTAAAAGAGAAGTGCACAGAAGAAAACTAGTTTGTGGGCTTAAAAACATAAGTTTTCACTTAGGAAAAGAATACACCAAAGCAGGAAAACACCCGCAAAGAGGGGTGTAAAAAAACCTGTGAAACATACTGAAAGTTAACTTTGTTTGAAGGAAATGGCAGGTTAAATCACGTGCGGAAAGAGAACCCCTCGAAAAGAATACATCGTAAGGGAAACCTGAGCTCTTAGACGCGGAGATTTCAACTCTCGGTTATCTTCCAGAAGGCGGATATTGTGGGAAGGCGAGGTTGAATTGTTTATTATGGTAACCGTAACGATAAAAGGCAATAACGATACGGGATACATGACAAATTTGTCTGTTGGTACGCGTTGATTCTGTTCACCCACGAAAACTTTCGTCAAATAAAAATGTGGAAATGAAAGGATCTATTTTCACGAGGACGGCGATGGAGAAATTCCTCAAAATAGAGACAATCTTGACGGCATGGAACAATGGCTATCTCTGTTGGATAAAAAGTTCAAAAAGCAGGATTTCTGAATAAACGGAAAGTATGGTAGAGGAAACGAGGAAAGATAGTTCATGAGTCTATAGTTTCATAACTACGGTGTCAGAAACAATAATGAAAAATGTTTTTCTCAGAATACAATGGTAATTAGCCAGGAATAAATACTGATCCAGAGTGAGTGTTCAGGATAGTGGAATATTTCTTGTGTCTTTCGAAATGATATAGGTAAATGGTATCTGTCGTGCATACGTCATTTTTATCTCACTTCTGGTCATTGCTTTATTAGTATGACAGCAATTTGAGAGAGTTGTTTGTATTCATCCTAGTCCTTGTATTTTGTGGAAAGTGTTATCCAAGGATCTTTGGGATGCACTTAGGAGAACTTGTTCCCCTTATAGAATTGGGATAGCGGGGGTATACTACATCACTCCTCATCTTTCCTCGTAAGCCTCATTCCCTCTACAGGGCTTTCGGTCGCTAATGCTTGAGAGATTGATGTCGAAACCGGCCTTCTGGATGAATACAGTGGTACCTCAAAGTAAGACACGCTCTACGCAAGAAAGTTTCGAACTAAAAACTCTCTTATCACTCCATTTGGACCTTTAGATACCTCTAAAACTTAATTATGAGAAATCGGACAAAGAAACCGAAAAGATACTGTTGTACCTTGGTGAACGAGAATAAACCGTTCCAAGTCGTCCTTAACCAAAACCTTCGTTATCCAAGGCGCACAACCACAACCGTACTGCATGTCAAATATATAGATGAAAATCATTTGAATGTCATTGAAATATGGTATATATAATTTATTCAATTGTATTTGCCACAAAAATATTACTGTCAACTGTTAAACAGACAATCAATCTTCTCCAGAAGGCGTCGTAAGCCAAAGCCTGCGTGGTTACCCGATACATTTTTTTATCATAGTCACTCGTCGTTAACCGAGTACGTCGTTAACTAAGGCCGTCGTTAACCGAGGTACCACTTTATAATGAAAAACTGGGTTTCGAGGGACGAACTCCTCGAGTTACGATCTTCGAACTGGAACAAACTAAGTTCGTGAATCGAGTTACCACTGTACTTAACCCAGAGATTCTATCATCTTCATTTGCAATACTATATACAATTTTCCCTCCCAATTCATATAAGTATGTATTTTATATACTTATTTGTTACACTGTTATATGTAGTTGTTTGTAAGCAGTTCCATAGCAACCAACCAGTCCCCCCTCTTCCCCCTCATAACGTCAAAACTCCGTGAATGTACATAAAAATGCTTATTTTCCTGTTGCATGAACATACATACAATATTATATATTATAGTAATGTTAGTGGAAGTTACGAATGGCCTTTTGTTTATTTATTTCCGGGCTTTCCGGGAAGTCGGGCCAACCCATATTGATTATACAGATCTGCTTTTTTAAACTGAAGCACCCTAGTGTGTCATATTAGCACCACTGCTATTGCCCGAGGATTATGATAGGCAATTGATAAGCAATTCTCGAATTTTACGCTATGCGGTTCCGAGGTAAGCATATTAGTTTTCTCTTTCGCTCACTCTAGCCACTATCGTTTATAACTCCCACTTTCCGGGCAGGTATTCTAACCACTGAACTCCATGCCGCGTCTATTCCACCCTGTTTGGGAATGCTTTTGTGAGCAAGGCGAGCAACCTCCACAATTTGTGGCACAAACTGCCTCCAGATGGTCCTCACTAACTCACAGAGTTACAAAGCAGTCTTATGAGGTAAAACTACGAAGGAAACCACAAGGATTAAGGAAAATTGAATAAGTTATCACGGAAGAGCCATGCGGCTGAAACCCAAGGATAAACAGATGTGAAAAATAGCGACATGATTGGGACTCGAACCCAGGTCTCCACTTTCCGAGCTGGTATTCTAACCACTTTACTACCATGCCCAGTCTCGTCCACACTATTTAAGTGGGAGACCTGGGTTCGAATCCCAGTCATGTCGCTATTTTCCACACCTGTTATTCCTTGGGTTTCAGCCGCACGATTCTTCCGTGCTATTGTTATTCACCTCTCCCTAATCCTTGACTATCACTTATGCCTGCTCGATTCTAATAGCAATACATGAATAGACAATAGATAGATTCGGCTCAAAATCCTGGCTGTGAAAGCAGTCGCTCTTTGAATACTCACTGTTTTGACGTATACCGTACCATAAGCTATCTCGCGGTCGCTGTTTTGAAACGCTCTTCTTTCAAGTGCACCGAGGAGCAGATGTATGAAGACGGCGCGGGAAAAAAATCGAGCATTCATATTCCCAACAGGTATGCAACTCCCAGTGAGAAATGGAGGGAGATTTAAAGAAACTTTAAAGGATGAGAAACATTTAAATGACCCGAGAGGGGGGGAGCAGATGGGGGAGGGGGGCTGAAAGTGAAATGAAAAAGAGCGAGGACTTGTAGACGAGGAGTTACAGAAGTGGATGAACGAGAAAGGTAAGCAGAGCGGTGGAAAAAAGCGGGCGGGGATCGAAAGGGAAGTCGTTTCCAAGAAAGAGGGTACTTAAAGGAGCTGGAAAGAGATTAAAGCGTAGGGATGGAGGCTGAATTGTATATGGATGCTCGTAGGACGTGAGACGAAAGGAGCGGCGGATGAAAGAGCGGGGAATTGCGTAAAGAGGAACAAGTTGGAGGGAGGTTGGAAGGGTCGAAAACGTGGGAATTTTCGATTGGAGGTGAAGGAATCGATTACGAGGTATTTCTCTATCGAAAAGGTATTGAAAAAGCAGAGATAATCAGGGTCGATGGTATCGAAAGAAGTCCACGATATCGGGCTCAGTAAAAATCGGAGTTTTATAAACAAGATTTTTTAATTCAATAATTTTGGTAGTCTTCTTTTTCTTTGTGAATGAAATATTTTGATATAAGATTAAGATACAAAACTATACTTAAAAAAATCTTGTCTTCACCAGTTACCAGTCTTTCCTATCGGCTAAGTCTAGTTTTGTATCTTAATCTTATATTAAGATATAAAGATTTTCCACCAAATATAGTTTGATATGTTTCGTTAATCAAATATTATCAACATTATCAAATCAAATCATACAAAACAAGCAATAAAAGGTTTGATTATGTTTTTCACGTGTTATTTCAATTACTTTGTTTATTTGATTGAGTATTGAGTATTTGGCCCTGATTAATCTTGATCGAAGAAATATTTATCATTTGTCTTTTGGTACTGGATAGGGAAAAATATTTCTTTTATTTACTTTTGTCTCAGTCTTGTTCATGGCTGTGATGTTACGAAAGCTACTGGGGTATTAGTTATGCTGAATAATGACATTAATTAATGTTTCCTTTATGCAATGTTACGAAAAGTGTTACTCGTAGAGTCATTGCGCTTCACTAATGTGGGATTGTTCTGCTTATAGCTTATGGCTCAGTGAGGAAAGCAATGGCAAACTACCTCACTCCTCATCTTGTCTAGTAAGCCTCTTCCCTCTCCCATGGTTTTTTTGTAGCTGATGATAGAGGGGATGATATCCCAACCGGTTTTTGGGCTGAATACTTTAAATACAGACATTATTGTTAAAAGTGCCTCGACAGATAAAACATTTTGCGCATGGGTCCCCACCAGGAATCGAGCTCGGGACCGCTTTCACAGAACCAGCTTTGTATCCAGGACCCCCAATATTTTTAGTTTTATTTAGTTCAGTACTTTGAAACAATTTTTGAAAGCATTGAACTATTCGATGTAGTAATTTATAAACGTAATTAACTCTGAAATTCGCCGAAGATGTCGTTGGGGACTGTTTATGCATATATAAAGAGGAAAATTTATATATCGTTTACTTCTGTCACCTTCATGGCTGCGATAATATGAAAGCTGCTGAGGTATGTGTTATACTGAATAACGACATTCATTTTTAGCACTCTTTACTACAGGATCACTTATTCAATGTCTTGAGAATTGTCATTCACAGGATCTTTGTGCGGCACTCACATAAACTTGTTCCCCTTGTAACATTCCGGATTAGTGAGGGAAGCAATGATAAGCTAACTCACATCATCTATGTAAATCTATATCTATCTTTTGAGCTCTCTTTCCGCGGTTTGTTTCCATTTTCATCATCTATCCAATAACTCTGCTCCGCCGTTTAGTTCATTGATTATTTATGTATTTTCAATTTTATCACGCTCGCTCGACCTTTATTGTTTGCGTCTCCTCGCAGATTTTCTCCTCCGATGTTTCCTAGGACATTGTATGAGGAATGAGTGATTGCTGAAGAACGTGATAGAGGACGAGGAAGGAAGAGGTATATGATGTTGGACATGATTAAGATTGGAGGGAAATACGATAGAGTCAAAAGACTGACCTAGGGCAGACAGACATGGAGGCCAACCATGAGCCTGCCAATCGGCAAAACAAGCTATGACGATGATGGTTTCCTATCCTATCTATCTCATTTTCACAGAACTTCATCGACATATTTGATAACTTTCGACATCTACGATGTCTATCGATTTGGTCGATTCATATCGGATTATTCTATTTTTCCGGAAGCGTTTGATTATTTCGATATTTTCCTCACTGATTAGAAAAGCATGCTTAAGTATCACAGGCAGCAGCGATATGGATTTCTTGCCTGAAAAGTTTAAGGTACTTAAAGGGCAAACCTCGCGTGTGTTAAACGGCCGCAATGTCAAATGATAAATTAAGCACGCGTTTGGGCTATGTTACCTCACCGACATCAAGATCCATCGCGAAAAGTTTTTGAGCTTCAAAAGGGGACCTTTGGTTGTAGGTGAGGAAATTTAACTGTGCAAGACTGAAAAAGTTGTATTTAGAAACTGGCGTTAACTCATTGCACCCATTACTGATACCTCCGAAATCAGTATTAGTAGTACTGTTGAAAGCGCTTCGACAGCTAAGGTCATTTCGTAGACCAACACCGGGAATCGAACCTGGGACCGCTTTCCCCGAAGTCGAACGCGTTGCTCACTTGGCTATCCGGGAGGCCCTCTCGAAATCATTTGCAAATGTATTTACAGTATTGGGTTTGCATGTGGTGTATAGGACCCTGATGAAAAGTGTTATATTCGGGAATTAGAAAAGCTGCAGTGAAAGGCTATACATTTTGTGAAGAATTGCTACGATAAATCAGTGAGCGTTACTCAGATGCTTCAGGACGCAGGAAAGGGATGTTTAGAAGATAGAAGATTTAGCAGTAGACGGACCACTGATGGCAACGTTAACGTTCAATAAAGGAGTACTCCAATACCATCAAGGAGTAGATCGTCACAATCAATGTACATTTCACTAGCTAAGCTAGTATCTTCGTGTCCTACCCGTGCTCGGCTAGTGAAATGTACATTGGTTGTGACGATCTACTTCTTGATGTTATTGGAGTACTCCTTTATTGAACGATAGAAGATTTAAACAAAGGACAAATTTACTAAGCAAGTTCAGAGAAAGCAATTTTACAGATTATGTATCCGATATAATGCATCTATGGTACATAGGCCGTTATGGTACTGCGAGGAAGATCAAGGAAATTTATGCTAAAACGCGTCCATTTAAGAATTCATATTTGTCCGCGAACGATACGCGAAAATAATCGATTAGGGAAGTAGAGTAATGGTGAATGCGCTCCTTGCTATATGCCGAAAGGCGGCTTGCAGGGAAATTACATAGAAAATCTCTTGTATTGCCAATATTTAGCAAACCTCACACTTTGGTAGTTATATTAGATGGGAGACGGCCTTATCATCATACACTTTCTTTGTCGAAGATGAAGGGGTTCGAATCTCAGATTTAAGGAGATACATTGGTTACGACTTGCTCTTCCATGTATTTCGTTAGGTATCAAACAAATCGATAGGAATCTAGGTGCGTGTCTTAAGGTGTCCAAACAACTTGGTACCTTGGTTAACGACGGTAATCCGTTCCAAGATTGTCGTCGTTAACCAAAACCGTCGTTATTCAAGGCGCGATTTTCCAGAACCATACCGTATGTCGAATATGCAGCTAAAACTCATTTAAATGTCATTAAAAAGGTGCATATAATTTATTCAGTTACATTTACAACGAAAAATTTCATTAATAAAACGAATTGTCACAAAAGAAGTTTTTAATTATCTATTAAATAGACTGTGTTGTTACACGAGACGATTTTTGATCACAGCCAATCGTAGTCAACCAAGTACGTCGTTAACTACGGCCGTCGTTACCCGAGGCACCACTGTACGTAAACCAAAGACTGCTTCGTTATCCGAGACAATTTCTGATCGCAGCTACTCGTTGTTAACCGAGTACGTCGCTACCCGAAGCACCACTCTACATCCATGAGCCTCTGTGCCTCTACTTCAATAAAAATCGCAATGAGGTAAATGAGCGAACATACGCACACAACTAACATCGAACGATTGCGGTAACATACGACAACACAGAAACGAGCAATCAGCAGAGGGAGTGATAGGAAACGAAAAATGGAAACAAAACGGAAAAAAATCTCGAGAGATCGAGATCACGGAGGAGGAGGAGGGCGTTTAATTGAAGGGGACAAATACAAACGGTGTTACGAAATGAGAATAAAAAAGGGGCGGGAGGCAAGAGAGATATGAGGGAGAAGAGAGAGAAGAGGGGAAGAGAGAGAGAAAGAGAGAGAGAGAGTGGGGAAAAGAGGGGGAGGGAACTGAGGAGGGTTGGTTGGCGAGGGCATAGACCGACCCAAGGTCCTTCATTGGATAGCTACCCATTGAGAGAACGTCTCTTGATAGTTTGTTGGAAAATGTCTGTGGTAGTTCTCTTCCACGCTCTTCCTCATTCCTTACCATTTTTCTCTTCCGCTACGCTTATCCCCTCTTTCTCTCCCTATTTTTCTTCCTTTACCTCGCTTCGGAGCCTCTCTCTCTCTCCTTATAATAAATCCATTCGTCTCTCGGCTCGCGAGGTTTTATTTCGGGATGGGCTGTATTAATCTCGATGCCGAATTCGCTTTCCATTTGTTTCTGTATAATGTTGCCATTTGGAGAGAAGGGTTGAAGCTGATTGGCTGACGGAGCGCGAGTGAATAAAAGGTTGGGTGATACAGGAGTCGTTCTGCAGGATTCTTTTGTTTATGCCGTACCATCAGCTCGTGCTTGCGTATCGATATGGCATGGATGTGGTAACATTCTATCTTCACAACGATCCTATTCCGCGCATTTTACCATCAATGACATTGAAATAGTATTAAGTAGGAGCAAACCCCCTCGTCAAACATGGCGGACTTCAATTTGAATTGTAAGTCTGTATTAATTAAATCTGATGTGATCAAGCTCAACTTTGTGGAAGGTGGAAGTTACTGAGTGTTCAGATATGTGATCAAGTTCAACTTTATATCTGTGGAAGTTACCAAGTGTTTTTGTTTTATTTAGTAGTCTTAATTAATTATCTACTAACAACGTAAATGAGAAATAAGGCATTATCCGCTCGACGTGGCTGTGCGACGAATGGAAAATAGTGTTCAATGAAGAGAAATGTCCACAAGTTAACTTCTTCGAAAGAAAATACTAGCAAATGAATACTCCCAGTCTTCGAGGGAAAACGTAATAGCAATAGAGTGGGTGAAATGTCTTAGTCCGTTCGTAGTAGCAGTATTGATGGAAGTGCTTCGACAGCTTAGATCATTTCGCACATAGGGCCCCCTTCTGGGATAGATCCCGGGACCGCTTTCACCAAAGCCGAACACACTGCCCACATGGCTAACCGAAAGTCCTAGTCCGTTTTTTAGTTAAGAATCAATATGAAAATTCAAAAAGCAATTGCAAGGAACAAGCATAGGATGAGTATGTAAGAAGGAGACAAACTAAAGTTTCTTCATCTACATATGTACCCAGCAAGGCACCTTTCGGAGTGTGGCAGGGGGTGCAGGTACCATGACTCTACTTCCCTAGTCGATTACTTTCGCGTATCGTTCGTGGAAAACTTGAAGTTTAGAAACGACTTGTACAAGCATCTATTTCTTTGATTTTTCCTTCAGTATCAGAATGGCCTACATAACAGTGAGGACGCATAATAACAGCTACATCTTCTAAGAATGCAACTTCTCTGAATGTATGAAGTAATTCAAGTCTTTATTTAAATTTTTGGTCTTCTAGTGATTCCATTCCTTTGTCCTGAAGCATTTGAGTAACACTCACTTTAGTCATTGGAGTATCAGTCACTCAAGTTACGTTAAACCTGATGATAAATTCAGAGATGATACGTTTTTGTAAGGAGTACTACTTGATATGCGTCCCCCCTATTACATAGATCAAATAGTGGGAGACAAAATGGAGATATTGAAGGTTAAAGTAGCCGCTTCAACGATACGCGGCAGAAATAGATTAATCGTTCTCGCCCACACTTCCACGCGCCGGAAAGCGGTTCACAGGGTACACGTGTATATTTATACGCGACGATAAGTGAAAAGTTCTCAAATTGTTGTTAAAATATTGTTCAATTCTGGTCATTTCAGATTCATATTCGTGGTACATGTAAATTCCTTTTTTGTAGGAATGCTGAGTGTAACTCCACATCGATGGACTATTTTTTGGCGTTTTTTGTTTCATTAATAGCTTGACGGTTATATGTATAGAGACTGATAGGATTCGATTGCTGAATAAATCATTGCAAACAAGTATTTAATCACGAAACTTACTCAAATTCCGCAACATTTTTATGGCACGTTGACCGGTTTCGTCGATAGATTATGCAGTCATCAGAACTTATTTATCATGGAGTTTCACCAAGTATCGCTTAATACTATTCATTTTAAATCGTCACTACGATATCGTCTATGACGACCATCGATAAACCATTCGCGATATTATAAGCAAATGACATATATTTACATACTCTTATGTAAATTCGATTCTTAAGAATTATTATTTTGTGCTCCAAGAATTGACTTCATGTCATTTTCGAGACACTTGAACGTACAATTTTAACTAATTAGTAAGGAAGTTGAAAATTGATCGCAGTTCGACCCTATCAGTTTGCTCGCATCTAGTTTTATTTACACATTGCATTTGGTTGCTATGGTAGTAGTGATATTATTAAAAGGGCTTCGACAGCTGGGGTTATTTCGCACCGGGAATCAAACCCGGGACAATAGCTTTCTTTATGATTTCCGTCGTAGCATCAAGTACGCCGAAAGAAAAAGAGAGTTGGAACACGGCTAATGCTGAATTAGAGATTTAAAAACACTCCGTAAGCCATATTTAGGCAAGTGGAATTTTAAGAGCGTTAAGAGACAACCGGGAAGCTCCGGATTACCGATTTCTGGGAAGTCCCAATGTACATTTCAGAGATAAAGCCTCCATCATCAGGGTGTCTCCCAAAGGAAGTGAGGAGAGAAGACTTCCTTTGTGGAAACCCCCTGACGATGGAGGCATTGTCTCTGAAATGATCATTGGGGCTTCCCAGAAATCTGTAATCTGGAGCTTCCTGTTTGTTTCTTAACGCGAGTTCCGCCTGCCGAAATACGGCTTACGGAGTGTTTTTAAACCTCTAAATCAAGTACGCCGTTTACTTTCTAATTTACAGGGATTTGAAGGGACAGTGTTCAATACGCTTTTAGGTTCGTTTTACAGTTATGTCAAGGAAGCAATTACGCTTCGTCCCGATGGAGATCAATTCCTAAATGCCGATTCAGTTTAGAGGACGGTGGTGTGTTTCGTGAAGTCGAAGCATGAAAATGAGTGAGGTTGAGCGGATGAACTCATTACATTACACTATGTATTACTACATACATATTACTACCGAGGTATGAGCGATAACGGACATTGGTATCATGAAAGAAAAGAAAGTTGGCTATTAATAACTTAGAGGTTTAAAAAAATTCCGTAAGCCGTATGTCGGCAGACGGGACTCGTGTTTAGAGAAAAACGGGAAGCTCCGGATTACCGATATCTAGGAATTATCCTATGCGCATTTCGGAAGGAATATCTCCATCATCAGGGGCTTCGCAAGGAAGTAATCCGGAGCCTCCCGTTTGTCTTTAGACGCGAGTTCCGCCTGCCGACATTCGTCTTACGGAGAGCTATAAAATCTCTAATGGTATCATGTTTATCACTCAATACACATCGCTGTGAAAAGTGTTAATCTTAGGGTCATCGTGCTGCTGTTTTGTGAACGTTCTACGCTAATAGCATTCTTACTGAGGAAAACAAAGGCAAACTACCTCACTCCTCATCCAGCTAAGTTGCCTCATTCCCTCTCCAAAGCTTCTGATATCCAGTGGTGGATGGTTTTAGCCTAATAATACGATCCTTGTTATGGATTTAACTTGTTAGTTACGTCTTCAGAATGGAGCAACTTTAAGAATTCCCTCGTCTATGAAGATCAACTCCGCTACGAAATTATGAATGCTCATTAACTGAACCATCTTGATAAGTTTCGCCTTTAAGTATCAGTTTTTCATCTAAAATCAAACCGGTAGTGGTGCTGTACTTGCAGAAGTAAAGTTATAGGGTGAAGATATCCCGTTAGACATTGATATCCCGTGTATTGAAGCATACATCCCCGATTCGGGTTGCTAGTAAAATTTGTAAGGTTGTGCAGATGATCTCAATACCCTTATTATTGTTATAATTATAATCGGCATGAAAACTCTTCTTACGAATAAAGTAGCATCAGGATGCAGCTCCTGGTTTACGCGTGATTCATTAAAGTCCATCGCTTCACTGTATATTTATAGAGCATAACAATATCAATTAGAAAGATACTCTTTCAATAAACCATCAAACTATTATCAGAAGGCTCAATGCATTTCGTTTCCAAACATCGTCAGGAGAATCTGCAAGGTATAGTGTTGCACAGTATTGTTCCTCGGATCTGCCGTGCGGATTCTCCTGTTGATGTCTCTTTTGCAGACGACGTGCATCGAGGTGTTCTAATCAAAAGTTTTGATGGTTCATGGAATGAATCTCTTTCGATTGAATTCTGCCATCAGTGGGTCCATCGTCGTTAAACATGAATATGTTACATTACATAGCTTATCTGTGTATTGTGCTTCCTGGGGGCCGGTTTAATCCTCAATCCTCTACTATATGCTACTCAAAGTTATGGAGGGGATATGAGACTTACCAGACATTATGAGCAGTGAGTAGTTTACCCTTTCTCACTCCTTGATCCAGAATACTATCGGTTGGAAATGACTATATAAGTACAGCACAATAGCCTATGAATAGCATTTTTATTGCACTTAATGAGATACACAAACGATTGGCATTATATACCATCACATATATGAACGAATCTGAAGCGAAAGTTAATGAAGGAAACATTTTTCCATATCCTGTCCCAATTGAAAAAAAGGATTCTTGCATCAAGATATGGTAGCAGGAGCGTTGTACTGCTTTATATTCTTATAGGATATTTATATTGCATTTAGTTTGTGTTTTGTGGCCCGTAATCAATACCACGGACCCTTGTCATTAATGTCCCAAATGAATAGGTACCCTAAATTCCTGCTATAATTACCCGAATGACAATCCGACACCAAATGCTGAATCTGGTCATCCTCGGCTGCTTTAATGAGTTAAACCTTCGTATAGGTACCTCTAGGCTATTTTAGGGAACTGTCGTATGTATGTATGTAAAGTATTCATCCCTAAGGCCGGTTGGAATCCTTCTACCACAGTATTAGCAGCTGCCAAGAGCTAGGAGAGAGAAATGAGGCTTATTAGGTAAGATGAGGAGTGAGGTAGTTTGCCCTTGTTTTCCTCACTGAGCCAAAATACTATAAGTGGGGCAAGTTCACTTAAGTGAGGCACAATGATTCTATGAATAACACTTTTCGTAGTTTTCCAGGAGGAAAGATCTTCATCGATGCCATTATTCGTATAATATAATATTCATTTAATTTTTCTTATCTTCCAACTTAGAACATTTATTGCCATCTTGGTACAAACCTGTTTTGGGACCGTTGTATTTGTATATCATGATGTTCTTTTCTGATTTTCACGACAATTTATTTCTTGTTGTTATGTCTTCATGAAATAAAGTATGTGTAACATTTTTTTTTACTTTTCAGATGTAATTTTACCAGTTTTCCTTAAAGCTATCAATAGGTTTCGCAGGTTTTTTTCACTCCCCTACTTGCGGGTATATTCCTGCTGTGGTTTATTTTTCCTAAATTCTAATTTAGGTTTTTAAACCCATAAAGTAGTTTTCTTCTTTGCCTTTTATCAACCTATCTCTTTTAAACTTCATATGACGAAGGGTTAGATGTAAGAGGAGACTTTATAGTCTCAATCTCGCAACAAAGTCGCACTATTATTATTATTATTGTTGTTGTTGTTGTTATCATCATCATTGTTATTATCATTATTATCTTTATTCAGCAGTCATACTCAGTAGCTCTCATATCATCACAGCCATGAGCAGAAGTGAGGCAGAAGTCAATGAAAGATACATTGTTCTCAATCCTGTACCAAAAATGAATGAAACCCTACCTTACCTGCCCTATACGTAACCAAAATAGAGATCGGTTGTGCTCTGTACTTCAGCATCGTTCGCATATTTGCTCTCAGCTGGTTCTCTTTCCGTTTGATTTCCCGCCGTAGTTTTTGATCTCCCATTTCTTCTTATTGCAGAATCTTCCACATAATTTATTCAACATCTTCTCCGCTTCAATTCTTCTCTTTTCCTCGTGTCGGCATCTCATTCTTTTTCTCCATCTTCGGTCCACCGCAAGGATATCCTCGCTCTCTCTCCGGTTATGTCACTGTCATAACGAAGTGGCCTTCGGACGCAAAAGTGGTTCATCTCTAATGCGTCTAAATTGAAGAGGACCTCTAATTCCTGTGCCCAATCCCAATCAATGTAGCCCATTTGAAGTTCATTCATCTAAAGCATCTGAAGTGCAGTCGTCATCGATTGAAAGGATACCTTCTACTCCATTGTCCTGTGACGCTCAACACTGACTCAGATATACTCAACTAGTATTCAGGGAGTCTCGGATGGGAAGGCTTGTTTGGGAATATGCAGCGATGCCTCGGTCAACGAAAATAATTCTTTCCAGAATCGTACCTCTTAGTGGATGCGCTATTTATTCCCCATACGTTGCCAATTCCTCAAAAACGAAAATATAATAGGTATTTCTGTAATATCTTGAAGAATATAGTATTTTCCATTTGTCTTTCGATGTAGGATCAAGGGAAATACTTCTTTGATTCACTTTTGTCCCATTCTTGTTTATGATTATGATGATAAGTTCTGGGCTCCCAAATGGCCAAGTTGGCAACGCGTTCTACTTCGGTGAAAGCGACCCCGGGTTCGATTCCCGATGGGGGCCTTCGTGCAACATGACCGCAGTTGTCGAAGCACTTTTAACAATACTATTACTTCTATTATATATGAGCTATAATAAGTAACTCCCTGTCACACGCCGAATGGCTGCTTGCAGGATATATTATCTAGATGTTAGCTACCAAGGTATGAGTGATACTGAACGATGGTATCGTTCTTGTCACTCCGTACTGATCGCTGAAAAGCGTTATTCATAAGATCAGTATGCTGTTGTTGCGTGACCGTTCTACGCTAAAAGCATTCTGACTGAAGGAAACAAAGGCAAATTACCTCACTCCTCGTCTAGCTAAGATGCATCATTCCCTCTGTAAAGCTTCTGGTACCCAACGGTGAATGCTTTCATTCTAGTAGTACAATCCTTGCTATGGATTTAATTTGTTTTTTAAATCTTTAGAATTGAGTAGCTTTAAGAATTCCCCATAAATATCAAATCCACTACCGAAATATGAATGCTCATTAGTTGAACTGTCTTGATTAATTTTGCTTGTAAGTAACAGTTCCTCAGATAAAATGAAACCGGAAGTCGAGACTTTCCCGTACTTGCACAGGTAAAGTTATAGGGTGAAGATATCTTGTTACATCCATATCCCTAGTGAAAGATTTTATTTATCATATCGGGAAGTTTTATTAAAGGGAACAAGGCCTTCTATTTCTAAGTACACTTTCCGGGAGTTGATTAAAAGTGCTCAAAGAATATAAAATGGGATTTAAGCATTGCTTGAACGTCAAGCTTACAAAGAGAAGAAAATAGGGGGATAACCGTTTCGCTTTAAGATCTAAAGGAAATATCGAATAGTTTTCCAATGTGTTCTGTAAGTTTAAAAACAGAATAAAGTGTCCGCGGAAAGGGTTCAAACTAATTGTTTTCGAAGTTGGTTGGTTGGCTGGATTGTGGGAAGGAGAGCTTATGACCTCCCTCTCTGCGTTTGGCCCCAACGATCTCCGAAAATCAAGCCCTCTGATTTTTTCTTTGAGGGTTCGTCAAATACTGAGTTTACTTTCTAAATGGACCCCCAACTTTTGATGAACTAAAAATTCAAATTACTATAGCAATCAACAGTGCAACTCGTTGGAGAGGAACTCTCTTATCGCTTTAAACTTGTCCATACTGCGAGCAGATATGGGTGTGAAGCGTGGACCTTACGAAAGAAGATCAAAAGATTAGAGTGAGATATGGGCATAGCGTATAACGGAAAGGGCAAAATCGGTTGCTAGAAAAAGCAAACACAGTGGTACTAGAGAGTAGAGAAAGGATTACTCCTACAGTTAAACATTATGGCTGTATATAGATTATGAATGTAATTTATACATTATGACAGTGTAGATTTTTATATGCATTACATGGCACACATTACCAAACACATGTATCACTTGTATTACAAAATTTCAACACCAAAGTCACGGTAAGATATCCATACAGTGATATACATAAGATTTAATTTCAGTAATATCTAAGATATATAAAATAAAATGAGTAATTCAATAATTCCTAGGTTAAGGTAAAATAACTAAGAGCTATGAAATGATACAACATACATCATGATAGACCACGAAAGTGGAAGAGAATATATTTATCTCTAATTCATTTCAAAATTACAAGCAGGTTAATACGGCAATAAAGATGCACCTAATTAATGACGTGGATGTGACAGAAAGTGGTCGCGGATGACCGATAAAACACCGAAAAAAAGATTATTTACATTTCACGAAAAATATTTATTCAAACAAAGAAACAAATTTTTGTCCGCGACCCGCGATCACTTTTTGTCTCACTCATGCGGTCTTGTGAGTTGTGGGTGCCAGCTCTAATGTATGATGAAAAAAAAGAAACGGAATGATTAACGCTTTGGTATAGTAGGTTTATCACGCTAAACACTCGCCCATTCTTCCTTCTTGAATGCGCTCTTAATAACACGATTTCGTTACACACGTCCTCCATCTAAATATGAGTAGTAAAGTGCCGATTCATCCGCAGTTTAGGAGAAGGACCTTCGCGCAAGGTCGTCCGTCTGAAGACGCGGATGTGAAACAAATTTAACTCGAAAGTTACAAAGCGCGAGAAAAACAGCGAGTTACGGTACTCTCGAATGGAAAAAACTGAATGCAGCGCTCTTCGAGAAAAAGGCGTTTGCTTTGGGAAATCGGTTTTTCCAATTCCGAGAAAAATCTTCCTCGGAAGGAAATATTCCATTACGCTGTTTTGCGGGGAATACTATCGAATGCTTGCCGTTATTTCCACGGCGTTATCTCGAGAAAAAGGTGGTTTTCCGCGCAATTTCGGCGGGTGATATTATTTCTTTCGCGGCAATGGCGTAACAAGCGTAACCAGTCGATTACATGTTGTTTAATTTTGCCAATTGACTCTAATTTTAGCGTTTTTCCGAGGGTTTTTTTTGCTAAATGCGTTCCCTTGAAACAAATTCGGAGTTAAGGAGAGACTAGCATTGTAATTTCGGGGAGAGATTTAAGGTCTTGTTTCCGGAATCGAAGATTCAAGCCCTTCCTCTAATGACAAAGAGTCCCTTACACCAGTAATACCATTCTGTTTGATTTCATTTAAGAATTCATTCCCAAGATTCTGCCGAATCGGCCTCGACTTTGTGGTAGTTTTCCATCGCGAAGAAAAATGAAAAACAGATTTTAACCTTTACCTCAGAAGGTGTTTATCTTACGACCGTGGTTTCGACCCCTTGGGCCATCGTCACCACCTGATGTAAATGTAAAAGTCTGTTTTTCATTCCTCTTCAGAATTTGTTTTTCTCTTGCATTGTGAACGAGGTTCTGTTAACATTCTTTGATTGGTGGAGTATTTTTCATTATCTGTTGGTACAGAATAGAAAGAAATGCATTTTAATTAACATTTTTCTCAGACTTGTTCATAGCTGTTATATGCTACTGAGGTATGAGTGATGGCGAGTGGTGATGAATGTGGCATTCGTTCTTGTCACTACGAACTACTATAATCAATTGATCATTTGTGTAAGATGCAATTGTATGAACTCTTTCCGCTGATTCTGGCTAGATGAGGAAAGCAAGGGAAAACTACCTCACTCTCCATAGACTAGTTGGCCTCATTCCCTCTCGAAGGAAAATGATGGAAGGTTTGAAGATACGACAGGCCTCCGAGTTCATGACTTAAAAGACAGATAGGTACTGATATAATAATATAGTATTATAGCAAAGAGCTCCCGGATAGCCATATGGGTAGCGCGTTCGCCTTTGGTGAAAGAGATTCCGGGTTCGATTCCCGGTGGGAAATCATCGAAATCATTTCACACATATAATGTGTGAAATTACCTCAGCTGTCGAATACTACTATTTTAGTAGTATTAAACACATGATCGATTCTCATGGTTTAAGAGATTTTTATCTTATTCTCAAGGTGGCTGACTTAATCTTTAAAAACCTTTTTACAAAATCAAGCATTATATTACTCGACCTATGAGAGCAACATTTCGACAATGTACGTTTTTAGTCATCATTACTCGTCGTTTTATTCATCACCGCTATACAAAACATGATTTGATTTTTAGATGAAAATATTTGTACCCCGTAAGGCGCCATGGCGAATAGTAAGGGATGTGTTAACACCTTACCTAATCTACCATATTAGCTCTTCTGATGTTATGTGGAAAAAACGACCAGAAGTAACTATCTGTTTTAGCGATTATTTCCTTGTAACGCTTGGTCGTCGCCTCTCGAAGGAATGACAATATCTTTTAATTCGCCTAAAATTTCTGGAACGATGAAGTTTCCGAAAAGTTTTCGTCGGTAATCAGATCTTCTCTCCTGAAGCGAATCAATCCGACTGATTTTTATCAGTAACAGTACTATCGAACCTGAAATCTCCACTGACAAAACGGGCTGCTTTACGTTGCACCATCTCTAAATGATGCGGTGCTATTTCTTAAACTCTCAGTAATTACACACTGTAATACCATTTATTTGTGAGGGTTCTACCACTTAACTATTATAAATCATAGAGATGGAGAATCACAGCCTTGCTCTTCTCAAGAGTTAAACATTCTATTGCTACTGTTGATTCGATAAGGACCGCCATTACTGGAATCGGAACGAAAAATTTGTCACCCTTCATTAGTCATTGAGTGAAATGTCATGTACGTAATTCAGATTTTTCAAGACAATCGAATGTTTGTATTGAGTCCTCGTGCTTTGACGTGGTTGACATGGCGATCTGAAGTTGAATAAATTCCAAGCGCTAAAAATTTGTTATCCATGTGGAGTGAGTGTTTTAAAAGTGATCTTTATCCTGTTTTGAATTTACTTGCACTCTATTCCCATTTTTAGACTACGGTACTTGATTTTCCGATGACTTCCTTCGTTACTTTATTTGAGGACCTTTAATGCAATAAATTTAATTCATTGAGGTTTTGGGTAATTTGTACGGAAAATATCTGCCCTCACCTGATGATATTGCTCATGTCGCAACATCGATCGTAAAATTGACTATTCTGGAAATCACTAAGTTATTTTGTCACCAATATTTTCATATACGGGAGTTGGAGGTTTTCCTCATTCATTCGAGGTTGGCAAACTAGAAAGCTTTGAATTCCGCAGAACTTTCAGGAAATTCCGCCACTAAAATAATATTTAATTTCCTGGAATATATTCCTCTGGCACCTTTGCGGTGTTTCGGACTGGGGAAAACACAAGGAAAATGTGTACAGTTCCATAATTCTGCGAAGAACCGATACAAATTGCCGCCTTTTTTGTTTGCGGGTGGAATCGTGTAGTTAAAAGGCAATCTCGTGAGGAAAACGACCCTCGGATGGTTACGTTGGCGCCATTAGACCAATCTCCAAGCACAGGAAGTACTCATAGGCTCAAGAATCCACCAAAAAATGCAAGAAGAGCATTCATCACATCCTCCGTGACTTTTTCCCTCTTTGCCTCAGCACGGTCTGCTAACGTTTGTTAAAGCGGGAAAGGCCAAACCGAATTCACGATTGAAAAAGTTGGAAATTTCGATTATTGATTGCCGTTAGATATATCGCGTTTTGAAACATATCGCGGCCAGTCTCGCGGCGGAAATTCTCGTAGCAATCAAAATTTAAGCTCTTTTGAATCAAATCGGCAATCTCGATTTAAGGTGTAGCTGTAGTCACAAGGCACAGTTATTTATTTATCATTTATTTGTTATATATTTGTTATTTATTTATCATTTACTAGCTAGAGTTACCAGCTCCTATCAAATGTAATTAGAAAAATTAACCTTTAAATACAGAAAATGTATGTATGTCTTTTCGGTGGTCCAGAACCGTCTGGAACGTTCTCGAACATCCTGGATAATTCTAGAAAATTTTGGAAAATTATAGAAATTAACATTCTACAGTATTCTGCAACGTTCTAGAACAGTCTAAAACCTTCCATAAAATTCAGGAACATTCTGGCCAGTCTCGGCCGCTTTGGCACTCGATTCCCAGCTGCTTCTCCTTTCCCATAAGAAATCCACTGTTACCATTTTCCCCTCTTTTTACACCCATATCTGCGAATGCAACACTTGCAGTTCCAAACCGAAACCTTCATGAATGGGGGATGGAGGGCTACCAAACCATATAACCCCCACGGGGCTGCGAGGGTGGGTTGCGGAACTGTAGCGGCATTCACGGAGAAACCACGCTTACATATACATTGATTAATTATTTATCATTAATTAATTATCATTTTTGTTATTTATTTATAATTCGCTTATAATTTATTTGTTATTAATGATAATTACTTATTTATTATTATAGTTTATTATTTGTTTTTTTATTCCTTTATCCTAATATGTTTATTGCTTGTGGCGAACCACCTAAACAAATTCTGTGTGAAACATATAAATATTTACATGAATTGCAGCGAGCACTGCGTAGACATAATATAAAAGTACATGTATACATCTATATAAACCTTTGCAACAATTCACAATCCATTACAATATAATTAAAAGAATTTTACGGACAATATTTGTAAGGTAATTATAATACTTTGATATAAATATATGATAATTTTCTGATTGTTTAAGAGCCATAGGCAATGAATTCCATAATTTTACAGAACTAACTAAAAAGAACTCTTCATACATTGAGGCTTTATATGATGGACAGTAATATTGATACGTATTGCATCGTAGTTCCTTAACACAATCTGTATATGGTCTTTAACCAAACGTACTGAAAAGATAAACAGGTATTTTATTATTGAACAGATTACAAATACAGAACAGACAACAAAAATACACTTAAAAATATGTTCTTCTCTTTCTATCTTCATATCTCTATCTATTTTAAACTGCATATGACGAAGGTTTAGACGCAAGAGATAGTCTCAACCTCGTCCGAATAAAATCGCGTCGTTATTATAATTCATATATGAGATTTGTATTTTCTGATTAATTTCTAGCACTGTTCTGTAGTATTAAGTACTTCGGTTTTCGTAGTTTCGCTTGAGTGCTTGACGACAGCCTTGGTGTGACTAGATTTATGATTGTATATTGTGATATACTTTTCAGGTGATTTTAGGTGATTATGCTTTGACGAACTTCGCCACCTGAACTGTATCCAGTTGCATGGACTATCATCATTGATATTTTAAATTTTATCATCATCCTATGTATTTAAAGCAAATGTCTGTACGTACGTGCGTCCGTCCCCCTATCTATCTCTGAAACGGTTTCACTTAGAGATCTGAAACAAACTGCATTGTGTCTCTACGATGCTGAAACCCCCGGGAAAACTATTCTCATTTCTGTAAAGGACCAGGTTCGAACCTAGGAGCCCAAAAAACGTTTCCATAAGAGATTTACGTGAAGTACGTTTTCACGACTTGCAGAGGTTGATTCATTTACAAAATTAAATTAGAAACAATGGTCCTACGAAACTGAGACAAGTGTCACAAGAAAGGAAAATGATCATAGAATCTTATTTTAATCGTAAAACGTTCATATAAATTCGAAATTGCGAGAA
>KZ309063.1:18866-77662 GCA_000376725.2 Ladona fulva
ATTTTCTCGAACTTAGATAGGGGAAACTAATTCCTCTCAAAGTTTCAGTAATACCTTTGCAGAGTAACATATTTCATTTGCCTTCTGCTTTCAAACTTTCCATTTAGATAGGTACCATTTTTTGTTTCAGTCTGCTTAAATTACATTTTCTGCTTTGTCCTTTTTAATGAAATTGTAAATTTTCAGTAATTCTCTCAACTTGAGATGCTCTTAAATTTCTTCAACCATCTGATTCATTTTCTGTGAATATATTTTCATATTTCACCATAAAATAGTGATTTTGATAAAGTAAATTACACCAATCTCCATGCTTTTCCAGTAGAATTCAATCTTCTACTGTTGTAAGCTACTTTTCTATTGCTTTTAAACAAGTTAGTGGGGATATCTCAAATTAGAATTTTTCAATAAATTGAAAAAATACATTTCAAAATAATTCTGCATTTGAAATATTTTCAAGGTGTCAATATCTTACATGTTAGAGGATTTTTCTTCAAGATATCAACTTCCCATTCAATAAATTTTGAAAAATCTGTAAAATTTAACTGTTGATAGAAAGATAAAACACTATCATTCTAACATCTTGTCATTTTAAAAATCGTGTGACACTGTATTGAAACAATTTTGCTAGTAGTCAAGATTTTAAAATCTTTTCAGTAATCTTCAATGAGTAAAACGAGGTTATCCAAATGAACCTCACCCTGATGATGACACTTTTGCATAAAAAAGTAGTCTTTTTGTGAAAAATAATTTGTGAAAGCTAGAATACTGTGTACATTTCCTTTCACGATGAAAATAGTTTATGGATGAATGTATTCATGAAAATAGCTCAAAGAAGAGCACTCATTGATTGGAATAAATGTCTATAAGGGTCTAGGAAACATAATTTTGGACTGAACTTAAAAGAGTTGCTCATTTTCTTTAAAGAAATCTGTTATATTAACATACAATTTTTTCACTTCTAGAAAGAGGAAGAAGTCGCAAGAAGCGCAGAGATTTCTTTGGAACAATAAAACGAAGGTTAGGGAGGTCGAAAACACGTTCGAAGTCTATGGATCCTGGAGAGAGAGATTTGTCTGTAGGTATGGGTAGAGGTGGAGCAGTGGATCCTGCTGGAGTCCTTCCTCCTGGTGCGGCAAGATCTGTATCAGCAGATAGGGCAAGGGATGTATCTGCCCATTCTGCAGGTAATATTCTTTTCAAAGTATTAGTCAGTTTTTCTGGTGCATAAGGATTATATTCTACAATTAATCAAAATACCTTGATTAACAGTAGAGCTGTTACTGGGAAATACCATATTTATTGATTATAAATTAATAGTGTGAAAAGAAACCTTCTAGATGTAATCTGAAATAATAGCTAGCCACATAAATTGCACTTAAGCTATTAGTGAGTTAATAGATGAAGAATTTCGTTTATACTTCAGACATTTTTGGTGGTTATAGTTTTGCCCTTCAATATTTACAGTTATGTTTATTTAGAAGTGGTATTCTCCCTCTTTGCTGTTACATGTTTAGGGGAATCATTTTATCATAGATGTGAAGTTTGATTGTTAAGATACCAATTTTAGGACTTATTGACATTAAAGTGATACTTGATTCCTTTTTAGAGCTTAACTATTTCACAGTAGTATAAAGGAAATGTATGATGATAATTTCTTATTTCAGTGGTTTAAATAACGAATTTGTCTCCTTGATTGATTCACTTAGCATAGAAAAAATCATGATGCTATTTATGCTTTCATAACAGAAATATTTACCTTATTTCTGAACTTTGCTCTTTGTACCAAAAGAATTTTAGGTTTGATCTTGTGGCAAAGCTGTTAAGGAAACTACAATACTTTGATCTAGGAGCAGCTGAAGGTGTTTTGTTTTTTTATTAATTCTATTCTGTTTCCAAAAACAGTTTTTGTCCCCTCAATTGTAATACAATGGTTGGAGGGTAAAAAAGAAATAATATGATGAATTCAGGAATTGAATACACCCAAGACATAACTACAATCTCAAAATCATTAAACTTTTAGCATTGCAAAGGAACAGTGTTAAGTTTTTAATGGAAGTAAATATGCATAAAGGGGATTTAAATGCAAAAATCGTCTTAATAAAATTTTATTCTTGAAAAGCATAGCATAAAACAGGAAATTTATGAGGAACTTCAATTTATATTTCTTTGGAATAAGTAAGATAGATGAGTTGATTTAAATACATGTGCTCTCAAATGTAACCATGCCCGATGGTGATGAAAATCAATCAAGGATCCTCTCATTCTCTCTGCTGGAGAAATTATGTATCAATATCATCATGTATGTATGAAATTGCCAGTATTATTCTGCTGTTTATTCATTTAACTCACAGGCCATTAATAACATAATTTATTTAAAATTTAAAGCTTATTTTAACTTTCACTTTAACATGATTTATGCATTTGTATATTATAATATCTTACTAGCTAAACTATTTCTGCATTCTTGTTTTGTGTTAAAAATTATATATGATTTCCTTATCTAATGATCTATATTATCATTATCTAATAATTTTCTCAAAAATAAACTTTGCTTCCTCACATCTAAGGATTTAAATACTTAATCAGAGTTTTGTGTAAATTTTGTTGCTTCTAATACAAAATAGCATTTTTTATATCAATTTTATGAAAAACTTAAATGAAATTATTAATATAAAGAGAAATGTTGCTCTTACTGAAACATTATCTCCTACTGATGAATAATTTTCACTCTTTTGTGTTAATTGAACCTTATGGTTACAATATCTTAGACTTTTTTGTGTTAAATACTCCCAAAATATTCTATCTCCAAATTTCTGTTAGCCATTATTCTTAATGTGTGAAATGCGTGGAATATTTTAATTTGTTTACGAAGAAAAAAGTAACCTTTGTGTTGTCATTATTTTTATGAGTGGATTTAGTTAAACCTTCGAATAATTTCATACATTAGGTACAGTTTGTAATAAAATAATGCTACTTATTAACTAATATTATTTTTTATTCAAGAAATAATAAAAGATTTTTTAATTTTGCCTGAATCTTTGATATTAGAATACTCAATCTGATTTCTTTCTGTTTAATTTGTGTTATATTCCACTGAGTTTATCTCCTATTTCCCTTAAATCAAACTGGAAGAAAGCCTGAATTAAAACTTTCCATTCAATTTTATTAATTTAGGGCATTAGCAAAAAAGGTATGTAATAAGAAATGTTATTATTAATGAAAAAATTTCTTGTGATAATATTGATTTTAATGATAAAAGATACCAATAGAAGTTTATTTCCAAGAATTGTAAATTTTTGGAAAAGATTGTGCCCTACAGAGTTTGCAATATTTATTATCTTATGTTCTGAGAAGTTATAAACTGAAGAATTTTATTTTTTTGCTCTTATCTACCATTTTGTAGAACTGTATAGATAAATTTAGTATGTTTTGATATTTATTGTTTTAGCAAAGCCGTCCTTCAGATTCTACATGCACAATTTTCAGTATAGTTATTATTGATAGTATTAACTTCAAAACATTAGATATTTTAGCATGTATTCCTGAATCTTTTATTCATTTTGAATTATTTCTGAATTTTATATATCTATGCTTCATTTTCTCGAACTTAGATAGGGGAAACTAATTCCTCTCAAAGTTTCAGTAATACCTTTGCAGAGTAACATATTTCATTTGCCTTCTGCTTTCAAACTTTCCATTTAGATAGGTACCATTTTTTGTTTCAGTCTGCTTAAATTACATTTTCTGCTTTGTCCTTTTTAATGAAATTGTAAATTTTCAGTAATTCTCTCAACTTGAGATGCTCTTAAATTTCTTCAACCATCTGATTCATTTTCTGTGAATATATTTTCATATTTCACCATAAAATAGTGATTTTGATAAAGTAAATTTCACCAATCTCCATGCTTTTCCAGTAGAATTCAATCTTCTACTGTTGTAAGCTACTTTTCTATTGCTTTTAAACAAGTTAGTGGGGATATCTCAAATTAGAATTTTTCAATAAATTGAAAAAATACATTTCAAAATAATTCTGCATTTGAAATATTTTCAAGGTGTCAATATCTTACATGTTAGAGGATTTTTCTTCAAGATATCAACTTCCCATTCAATAAATTTTGAAAAATCTGTAAAATTTAACTGTTGATAGAAAGATAAAACACTATCATTCTAACATCTTGTCATTTTAAAAATCGTGTGACACTGTATTGAAACAATTTTGCTAGTAGTCAAGATTTTAAAATCTTTTCAGTAATCTTCAATGAGTAAAACGAGGTTATCCAAATGAACCTCACTCAAGTTGTGTCATTTTCTGGAATCTATCTTCTTTCTTAAATCACCATTCAGTTACTAAAGTTATTCTCTATTATTTTTATTTGTTAATAAATTGAATGGTTAAGTGTGTTGTAGTATATATTCTTTCCTTAAAATTCTCTTCTGAATGAATGAATCTAAAAAACCTAAATTTTGAGCAAGATTGCAATTGATGATTTTAGTAATGAGAAAAAGATTTTAACTCCCCTTATTTCTTAGCTAAATACTTAATCGGTAATTTGTGAAATGAAGAATCGCATTTATTTTGATTTCTCATAAAGACTCAAGATGTACTGCATGTATGTTATTGCATAGGTTAGGAAAAATATTGAAGGGAATTAAAGTAGAGATAATTAAGTTCATAAGCATGAATTATTTTACTTTATAAGATATTTTAATAATATAAAGACAAAANTATAAATTTATTTTTTCACATTCTGTCGTGCTTGAAAATGGGCAAATTGGTAAGTTTAGAAACTCTATTCTCTTGTAAATAATTTACTGCATTAAAATTTACTTGTCTAGCTTTGAATGTTATCTTACTCATATTTTCTGTGAAAAAGATTCATTTTCCTTTGACGCATATGAAAATTATTTGCTTTCGATGTTAATTCACATTTTGGATGTTGTGAATTGAATATTTTTCATTACCTAATAGATAACTCTGTAAAATCATTAGCATTTACTTCTATCTTTTAACCATTGAACCATCTAACTTTCTGAATGTCTTTTCTATAATTTTAGGCTGCAGTTTTTGTTCTTAACAAATCTGTACTGACCAATCACTTTTGATGTATTTAATCTACTAATTCAACATGTTGGCTTATTTTGAATGTAACATGCCTTTAACTACAACTAATAACTTAATACTATCAGCTAGTTTTTCATTAAACCGGGTAAATTACATACTTTAACTTCCAATTTGATTTGGTACTCCTTTTAGTTTACAAAGTACTGTTTGTGTAGGTTAGAAAGTATGGGTGTTGGTTGTACACGTGGTTTTGCAGGTGCTTTTCTTTTCTTTGAAATTAATTTTCTGTTAATTATAAGGTATTTATAAAAATCTCAATTTATAATAAAAATGTAGCACTTTAACATAATTGATAGATTTTAGAAGTAGCCAATAAAAAGCCATTATTTTATTTTCATAATCAAAATATAATTTTTGAGAAAACTCTTATTGTTAAAATTCATATTATTCCTTGAAAACTAAGTACAATGTATCTAAAAATTACTTTCATGTTATGTTTCTCCATTTTTTGTTTCATATCTTTGATAAGTGTTGAGAATCCAAATGTTGGGAAGATATTAATGGTTAGTTTATAAAGTTACTAATTTTATTTATAGTTGCTGAATGTGATTTAATGTATGTCATCTTTCATTTGCCATAATAGCTCATCCAATTGTCAAAGTAAAACATGGAAATTTTCTCTTACTACTGGTGTATTGTAAAAGATACTTCTGTTTCTTATTTGCAAATTAAATTTTCTCATTACAAAACAAGTTTTTTAATCTCTGCAAATTCAGAAAATGCTCTATTATTTCATTTTATCAAGTTATATTTATTTGCCATTGAGTTTATTTTATTATTTCTGTAATTGTCCAAACTCTATGCAGAATTATATTTAAATGTTTATATAATTTTAGTTGAGTTGCTACTGAAGTCATTACAGTCTTAAGTGATTTTTCGGACACAATTTTAAGTAGGTAATTGAGAACCTAATAAAATAATTTTTCCTCAATTTAGTGTTATATCCAAAACAATTACATTACTTTTTCCTTTCGTAATTTATCTGACCAATGAAATCCATCACCCATTTGAATTTCTGAGGATACTATGACTGTAATATTATGTACGGAATTGATTTCAAAGATTTGCAAATACAAACTATTCATATTTTTATGGTATATATTAGTGATTTAAAAACTTGACAGATACCTCAGGGTACAACTGACCAAAATCTTCCTATGTTCATACTTTTTAATACATTATTTATGGCTCTGAATAAATTTCTAATATGCCATTCCATCATCTCATAGATTTGATATTTGTTGTATTTGTGGAGACACTTGGAACTACTGAGACATGGAGGAACATGCACAGGATGTTTTTCCTTGTCTCCTGTTCAAATGTTCAAAATCTAAACAGTTCATACCCCACAACACTGAACAGTTCCTAAACTGTCTATGCAAATACACCGATATATTTTATTGCATATCTTACAGATGATTATCAAATCTTGCATCACAACATTTCAGTTTTCAACATGACTCACAATGAAACCCATAAAAAATGAATATCTATGAGGGGTAGGAGAAATTTTGCAATTAATTTGATAAATGCATACATTCTTTCGTGTGACTGATGTTAAGGATGTACAAATTTCTTTTTCAAGTTGACCCAAGAATCCTCAAAAATTGTTACACTTTTACATATCATCACCTTGTTTCAACATCTTGTGCCAGAGAAATATCAATTTCAAGAGAAAATATTTATCTTTAGTGCATTGCTTTCTTTTCTATGTTTATTTGAATGGATAGCTGATTGGACAAATAATATATGTTATTTCATTTAACAGCTGGATACTTAAATGTGCCAGGACTTCGTCAAGGCATTGATGGAAATTCCACAAGGTCTAGTTTGAGTGAAGCGTCTGGAGTTAGTGGTGCCTCAACAAGAACTTATGTCAATGAAGCATCCACATTAGTTCTCGAAACCATTGAGAATGGAATTAAAAGGTAAGGATGGATGTATGTGGCTGAAATGTCAAAATCCAGTATTTCTCAAATTTATGGTAGCTCTCTATGATAAGAAAGAAATAAAGAAATTTTTATTCTTACAGCCCAGGTTTTAACACTTAACATCATCACCAGGTGCTAAAAAATCTGGAAAATATGCACCTGATGATGATGGAAAGCATGAAAACCTTAGTAGCTGGAATAAAGTCCTGTGATAACGATCAAAAGTTTTTTATTCCTCTCTTAGCAGAAATTCTTTTTAAATAATTGCATAGGACTTTTCTGCATTTTTAACAAGCCAATTTTTAACAAGCCAAGCCTTTTTAACTAATTCCATGGTTAATATTTAGTGAAAGTACAAGTAGGAAAGTGTGTTTAAAAATTAATTGTCAAATATGTTATCATTGACAAGTAGTAGTTGACAGTATTTTAAATTCTTTGAAATATTTCTTGCAAGTATATAAGGCACCTATCAGACCAAACATAGAGTATGACATTTTTTAATAAAAGTCACTATGGTTTTTGAAGTTCATGCTAACAGTATAAATTTTTTTATCTTTTAATATTCAGGCATTATTTGGTACCCATTACCATGGCCCAGAAAAGCAAATGGAGAAAGAAAGGAGTTAAACTTCACATATTCAATGACCATACATTTGTAGCCAAACATTTAGCTGGGTAAGTCATTTGTTTTCTTCTTAGCATGTGAAAATATTTACGTGATGATTTTCAGAATCAGCAATATGTTTGCTAGGGATTATAAAAGTTGAGCAAAATTAATAATATAGTATCATAAATAAAATCTTTACTCACACAGAGAAATGCTACGTTTTTAAGAGGAATGTCTATTGTAATTACTAATTGAGGAAAAATCTTTCTGGCAGTTACTCAATCAACATTTTGTCAGTTTGACATCAGAAATGGAATATATTACATTACCAAGTGTTTTGGCATAAAACTGTGTGTGAAGATTGTCAGCTATGAAAACTGAGTAGAATTGTTCAGCATGGCATTTGGGCATGGCATCAACAACTTATCAATTCTTGGAGTTTTGGTAGTATTTACATACAAACCATTGAAAATAAATTTAATAATGAATAAAATCTATACAACTCTAGTGTGATCTATTTTCTGACTAGTGACAAGAGCTCAAAATCCTAAACTATTTCATTATTTATTTATTTTTGTGAATATTTTATTTTATATCTTCAAATGTTATAATTGAAGCAGCAGTACGATATTTTGTGCCTAATAATACATATTTTCATATTATTTTTCCCAACTATGGTTATTTGTATGAGTATGTTCATTTACCTGATAGATTGCCAAGGATACTTTTGAGCTGTATGTTAAAAAGATATCAAAATATTTGGAAGCAGTAACCAATTTAAGCAAATATTGAATGACCAAAGGATAAGATATAATTTTGGGTGAGGAGGGAATTAAACATAGAAGATCTCTGAAATCTTTTAATTAGAATTCTGTCTCTTAAAGTTATTTGTGAGACGGCATATGAGCTGATACATTAAAGTCTTTAATATTTGGTGATTGATATGTTTTTTCCGTTTATTAATTCAGTTGATTTTGATGTTGTATTTGTTTTAAAATTATGAAGTTATAATAAATAATGTTTCAAATGAGTTAGAATCCTAATGTAAGCTAGTTAATGTATTGTGTATTTGTTTAAATATCATTTCTCAGAGGGACTGCATGCCAAGTATGTAGCAAGTCTGTCGCCCGGCGGATAGGAAAACAAGGCTACGAATGCAGAGATTGCTTCCTCAAGTGCCACAAACACTGTCATGTAAAGGCAGATAATAACTGTCCTTCCTCAACAATCCACAATATAGAATTGTAAGTAGGTTTTATTAATTCATGAATTAACATATTTCCTTAGAACAGATAGGAATACAAAAATTGTTTTTCTAAGAATCTCTAATATTTAATTATAATGCCAGCACTGATGTCATACCATCTTCCTTAAATTTACTTATAGTTTTGCCCTTGAGTTTTGAAATTAGTAATTAGAAACTGAATTGCTATGGAAAAAGAATATTTAAAAGTTACTAATAGAATTCCTGAGAAATCATGATTGCAATAGTTGCCCTTTTCATGCATTTTTTCAGTACATGATCATCTTGTAATATGGTTTTTATGGTTTTCTTTGAAGTTTTAACTTGAATATCGTTGTTTAAGTTGGTTTTTTTTTGCTTGTAATGTATGTTCTTATTACAGCATTTTCTGACATAAATATTTATTATATGTATAAAATAAATATAACTTTAAATCGGTATAGCAGAAAACAGATGACTAATTTCATTAAGGTTCATTTAGTATTTATCTAATTCATGATTACTTGCTATTCAATTCTCTATTTATTCAGTTACATTTATACGAGAGGTCTAACCATTCATCCTGAATGAACAAATTGCCTTGTCAAAAATATGCTTGGGATATCTGTGCTGAAAAGTTTTATAAAAGTATGCCTTCATATCTATATTTATGGAGTGAAATTTTATTGATGAAATTTATTTATTGCTAGGATTCAGGTGCAGTTATGAGTCTTTACCTACCAATTTCCATAGTAATATTTTTGTCTAAAAATAGTTTGTTTTCCATGACCTACTGTAGTTTTCTTTCATTAAGGAAGTGCACTGTATATAACTAGTACTTCTATATTGTAAATACCTGCTTGGTAAGAAATGTTTATTAATTTTAAATTTAGTATATTACAATTACACCAGTACCCCAACATCTTTGTAATCAACACTCATTGAACTAGGCATTCTTAAAATAGCATGAAGTTTGATACTCAATAAAAAAGTATTTTTTTAATTATAATGACTGGAAAATTGCTTGCAATATTGTTAAGGAAATGTAAGTAAGCTTATGTTAACATTTATGTGAAATTCAATTGCTCCAGTCAAAGTCCATTTGAGTTAAACTTACATTTTATATTATGTTATTTCTCAAAGATAGTGAAAAAATCTTTATGGGAATGTTATTTAGCAATAAATTACATTCAGATTGTTTGCTGTAATCTTGTTATTGGAGTATAACATGTGTTATATATGTATTTGATACAGTAGGTATATATATTTGATATTATATGTTTTAAATCTAATTTTGGAATTTGAAAACATTAGTCATAATTCACTTAAAGATAAAAAAATGAGATTAAGTGGCTTTGTGAAAGGAAAAATTCACCTCTGAATATACTTAGTGGTGAATTTCAACATCTTTATGATTATTGGAAATGTATCTCTCCAAAATGTTGAGATGCTGGTGTACCATCTATTATGTGATTTTATATATATATATATACCTACCAGAGGAAATATTTAGAAGAAACATGCTGTAATTTAGTTTTAAGAAATGAAACCCTCAAGAAATAAGGTAATGTTATTCAAAGTGACAGAAGATCTCAAAATGAAAAGCAAGTGAAACAGAAGTGATTCTTCTTATTATTACTTCTAACATGTCTATCCCTCTTGACTCAAAGAGCAACCAGTAATTTAGCAATTAAGTACTTGGGTAATTGAAGTTATCATACTGTGGTGGGTATGGTTGAATGGGGTAATGTGTATAATTAATTGAGTTAAAATTTAAACAGCACTACCATTACTGCTGTCATAATAGGGGAATGTTGTGCATCCAAACAATCTGTAGAAAGAACCCCCTTTTTCACTTTCTTCTATGCATGACCCCAAATACTGGTGCATACCCAAATCCAGAAGCTTTCCAGAACACCAGATTAACATGTTCACTGCATATCACTCCACCATTGGAGTGATAAATGCATTGTAAATGGAGGTATCCACAGTGAACGTGTTCATTTGTATTCAAGGTTAACTTGGTGCTCTGAAGTGTGGGTTCCTAAGCTTCTATCTTCTGTTGGGCACATTAATATTCTGAATGACTACATAGGCAGCTCAAATTCCTATACATATTTTTTCATTCATCAATTCATTTGCAATTCACCTCCACTTTGAGCTTCATTTTTTGTAAAATTTTAGTGGTTACTGATTTTATTTTTGGGAGACAATTCTGGCATCAAATATTCTTCTGATCTACCCATCAGTTTTTTAACTGAGTAGACAGTTGAATTTTTTCTGACCATGGTATGCTCTGTTTTTGTGGCATTTTATTTTTTTTTGCAAATTTTAGCATACAAATATCTATTTAGTTATCATAGGAGATAAACTCATTTGGTTTTAAGTGTCTCCGTGAAACAAAATCAAGTTAGTTTTAACAAATTTAGAACTCTACTATGTTCTGAAAAAGCCTATTAAAATATCATCTCCTAGCACATAGATATGAATATGAAATTAAAATGCTTTCTAGCTGAATGTTAATCCACTGCTGATTATAGTAATGGTATAGCAATATTTTCAGTTTTATCAAAAGTACAGCAAAAATTATACAAATTAACACTTTCAAGATTTAATAGTCATTCCAACAAATTTTCCCTTTAGATGTTACATTTAATGTAAGTTATAGACTTTTAGAGAATATATTATTAGCATTAATTTATCTTTTAAGTTTTACAGAAAAGTAGTATAAACCTTGAATACTAATTTATGTTTTTTTCCGATTCTTGGTCCCTACTGCCTGTATTGAGTGAATAGGTAAGCCTTTCTCAGTAAGTCAGTATCTTGCTTCTTTTGTGACTTAACATGAATGTTTTACTGAAAGTGAGTTATTAACTTCATTATCCAAATGTAGAGCCAATTCTTAGTACCTGGTTGTGTGAATGAAAATTGCTTGGACTTCTTGTGATCTTGCTTTGCTTTTCCCCTTTATAGTATTGTTGTATGTGTAAAATTAATCTGGATTCTACTTGAAAACCTGAAAATAGTTGTTAGTAGGGAAAATCAGCTGGATTCAATGTATAAACTTCATTTAAATATTAACTTAAATTTCTCCTGAAAGCATAAGTTTTGTGACAAGTATTGTCGAAGATTTCAAGAAACATAACATTTTATATTAGAATAGAAATTCTGGTAACAAGCATCTTTCAAAATGAATAAAGTTTGTTGTTGTATTTCTTCCAAGGCCAGATGGAGTAATTCGTCACTACATCACCAGTATTGCTACAGTATCAAATTAACTGCTTCAAGTTCTGCTTGGTAGCTAAGGAAATATTCTTGACTTAGAGTAGCTGTGGTCTATGAATATGGTAGAATGTTGTACATTTTCTGGTGCTTTCAGAACAATGCTGATCAATTCTGTGTCTTGGATGCTGTATTTGTTTGAGAAAGAATAACTTTGGATTTGACAGGCAAAGAAGATGATGTGAAAGCATGGAATGAACAGATGTCTCTGAAATGTAAACATCACTAAGAATTAAAAGCTTGTAAATTTTTTACTGTTTTAGCGTAGCATATAATTATGCTAATGAATTGTATTTCAACCTTTTCAACATTTTTCCAGATTTTGCATGCTTACTTCTTTTCTGGATGATTGAGCATTTTTTTCAGAATACTTTGAATTATCTTGCAAGCATGTGGTTTCACTGTTTTGATCAATTTTGAAAATTTGAAGATATTTGTCACAATTCACTTCAAGATAAATCAAACAAGATTTAGAAAGGAAAAATCTCATTTCATGACTTTTCTTCAGTAAAAAAGAGAAGTTTTCCTTAGGAATAAAGTTAAAGGAATTCTAAAATAGGTACCTTTATTTTGTCATAAATAGTTCATAATAGCTCATTAATTTCTATCATCCATCCAAGATACTCAGGTATTTTTATGGTAGCTTAAGCTTATGTTTCCTCCCATAGCTAGACATCATAAATATCTATCTATTATATATAAATGCTTCTCCAGATATAGACTACAAATTCTTAGGCTGAATGAAAAGCCTCACTGACCTGGCGATTTTTTTTTTTTTTTTGCATAAAGACCCCAAGTTTGTCATTGAGGAAAAATAGACACATCGATCCTAAGTGTCTTAGGCTCGATGCTAGAGGGCACCAAAAACAATATTTTCCCCATAAGGATGCATTGCATGGTTGTTTGGACATTTTTCAGAAAATTATTTGAGGCACTTCCCATTAAGGTAGGGAATTGAAATGTTACGTGCAGTTAGAGGAAGTGGTTCTTTACCGTGTACTGAAGAGACATCTTCCAAAATTATCCTAGGTTCAACGCTAGGTCGGTGAAAAGAATTCCAGGGATTTAAATCCCAGGGACCAGAGAAATTAAAGGTATTCCTTATCTAAGGAGATTATGCATCTGCTCTGCACATGTTATCACACGTTCCCAGACTTATCCCATCTATCTCAACCTTTATGATGGTCGAAATGCGATTACTTTTTGATGTAGGCAGACTGTCAATATTTTCTTTGTTAGCGGTGGACAACACGATGCAGTTGCTTGTTTTTAATTTGATGCAATTCCTGAAATGAATTCAGCTTGAAACTATAGGAATTGTCAAATGCAGAGATAACAAAAGATAATAGACAATGATGTCAAGTAATATGACTATTGGTTCTAACTGAGGCCACTTCCTTTTCTCCATGGGGAGTACTTTGAGGTGAACCACTGGTCTTATTTAAACAGTCAACTTATACTTAGATGATTGCAACACAGTATGATGAGGAAAGGGATCTTTAATATATGTATAGGCATTACAGAAAATTAACAGTGACCTTGCTCTCTACGCTCAGTCGCTTGAAATGCTCTTTAATTACAAATCATAGGGAAACTTGGAATAAGTCATCGGAGATGCTCTATCTTTCACTGGCATCCTGAATGTTTACTTGTGGCCCATGGGGATTTTGACAGTTTCTTAACTATGTATATATACATGTTTTAGAGGTGCTGGGATATTAAAATTCCATTTTAGGTCAATCTATCAGGTAGAATAGCACAGGTTTGAAAGAGGTTTTTGAAACAACATGGATGCTTACTTAGGTCTCCTAATGGCCTTCTCTCAATTTTATCGAGATTTTATTACAAAAGGGTAGAAGTTGGGGCCCTAAAGTATCACCATGTATCTGTGGTAAGGTTACAAGCCTTCCTATTCAATTTAATGCTCACAATATAAAGCTTTATTACCAATTGGGAAATAGTTTTGGGAGATAAGTGGTCACTCTATAGATTGCTGAATGCAAGCAACTTTTACTTGTATTCTGAAAATTATATTATAAAAGCAAGTTAGTTTTACAGAAAATGTCTGTTTAATGGAGGTGATATTTTTTAAATATTCCCATTTCTAATAGTAGATCACCCATTTTGGTTTGACCTACTACATATCATATCATTTAATCTCAGACTGCTTGTATTTTTATCATGCTCTTTTCAATACTTATAAGATTTATTGCTCACAGATACTGTTATTATAGAAGGATAATATCACCTCAAATTTGATACATGTTACTAGGATGGATATTAACAGCAAAGAAAGTTATTGCCTTCCAATGGGAAACTATGTTTAACAAAACGTAGCTTTGAAAATACACAATTCTTAAATAATGCTACCTATATTTAGTTATTTCTTAATAAGTGCTGCATTGGCCTTAAAAAAAGTTGTTTAGCCATTATCTTCATGCTAAACCTCTTCACCAGTCCCTTTGTATTAATTTAAAGATAGATGAAATGCTAAGCAAATAATTTTATTAAAGAAGGAGATTTATGAAAACAGCATTATTTATTTTAATGCCTGAGATGTCCTTAACATTGACATGAAGTATTTGACTCCTTATTAACATTTGTTCTTTTAATATGACTTAGTATCCACTTTGTGAATTCTATCCTAGCTAATATAAGACAAAAGTTATTCATCTCTGAGCTGTGAAATATTATATAATTTAGTTTAAAATTCAATTGTTAAACAATGAAATAAATGTTTGTGATTCATACATGAACTTAAAGATTTGATGAATGTAATATTTAATACATAATAGTTAATTTTGTTTCTGAACAAATCAGAGTTACAATTCATCTAACGTGTGATTTCAAGTTATACCTTGAAGAGGTAATTGTAACAGGTCTTATTAAAGCATTTAGATCTTCTAATTTCTTTTGTTTCTAGCAACATGAATTTATACATGTACATAAGTATGGATTAATCTTCGAAAATTTCAAAGAGAAGGATTATTCAGAAGGACCTTTCCACTTAATGGATGTGAACTTCTATGATATTTTGTATGATTCTGAAGTAACGATTTAAAATACTCTTGTGATATGTGTAGACTAATACCCAGTTTACCTGTCATGTCATTTCAGGATTTTTCCAAGATCCCCAAGCAAGCATATTACCTATCCAGGGAAGAGCCTGTAACATCTACAGAATGAGCCTGACAAGGAAATCTTTGTTCTTGATCCAGATGCATTGACTTTGGACAGTGTTATTTTTGCTCTTAGGAAAGTCCATGAAAACATAAAAATGCTAAGGGGATAAAGGAATTAGGAAGAAAGCTCCTGTGCATTGCTTATATCCATCAGTGGTGATGAAACACTGAGGGAATTGCAAATAAAGCACAAATCTGCTATTGTTTACTTTTAATGAGCTTTGCATGGTAAGAAGTTAAATGATCTGAGCTGGAGTTGTTAGTTATTACAGGCACAACTGTTTTTATTTTTACATGATTTGTATATTAATGGATAGGAGTGTGAGTGAATGAGTAAGTATTCAGAGTGCTTGGGTTAGGCGGGGATTAAAACAAATCAAGCCAAGTGTAAATATTTGTCTCAAAAGCAGTTGTTATGGCTATTATTAGCATTCAGATGGAGTAAAGGTGCAATCTAGCTATATAAACTTGATGACAGAGATCTGGTTTTGTCCTGTAGCCCATTCTATATTAAAGTGGGCTAATTATAAACTTTGAGAACATTATCAAGATCTGGCTCCTTTACTGAAAATGTGAATGTAATAATGTATCTTATGACCTCAGAGAAATTGTATGCATTCATCTTTTTGTTACTGATAAAAAGTCATTCTTGCCAAAGCAAGAGACCAAGCAGATCTTAATTGTCCATGATGATATTTTCCTCAGTGAGTGGTGGAAGTCTCATTTGCAGTTGTAATGACTTATTTTGTTGCTGTAACTGCTTGACTCCGAAAGGAAGATGGATTTACAGATGAAAACCAATTGATTTACCATTTTCTCTCTAATCTAATTTGTGAATCTTTTGCAAGGTGATCATTCTACAAGTAAGTTATTGAGTTACATTTTGAAGGTACTGAAATTAGAAATTTTTTCATACGTTTCTACTTCATTGTGAATATTTACTTTTCTTTTTTTTTAATTTTTAGAAAACATTTTATACTTGTGAATATTTCTGAATAATTGAATGTTTTAATGTTTTGGTCTACCATGAGATTTTGTTTATACTTTCCCCACCCCTTTCCTCTACTTTTTTTGTTGTTTTTCTATTCTTTCCTTAGTTTGCAGGTACTTAAATGTTGTTGTAGCACAGGAAACTTGTGATATATAGGAGATTTTCCTCCTTGATAATATTATTTTCTTGCAAAAGTTGAGGGTGATGATATTATTTCTAAATTGTTATGTTTCATATGAATGTATTTATTGAAATTGCTGAATATTTCATACACCAGTGAGAAACTCAGATGACAAATGTTGTGAATTGTATTGTTTATTTATACGAGATGAAATTTTCTAAATTATGAAAGCTACAAAATATAGTTATTAAGGTTGCAAAATGCAAGGCAGTGCCTCACATGAATTTTTTGTGTACTTGCACAAATTTGCCGAGTGCATTTCTATATAGTATAATTATGAAAAATGTTGTGACCCAAGATACAAAGAAATAGGTATTTATATAAACATATATATCCCTTGGAATATCGCTTGTGATAAAGTTTACATTTAAATTAGCACAAAGATTTACATTTTCTTAACAATCATTGAAAAAGAAAGCTAGTTAGTATAATGCATGTTTGATGAAGAAATCGTAAGCCAAAAGAAAACTATAAATTCATGCCAAGCTTTGTCTCGCTGAATAATTACTGATATAATGCATATAAAGATTCAAGTCATTTTATACACTTTTCCAAAACAATTCTGTCTGCCATTTACAATACTGCAAATTAACCATTTGGGATGCAAATCAATTTCTGGTTTCCTATGTTAAAATTGAGATGTTTAATTTAATAAACTGTCAGAGTGTAACTTTCCAGCAAATTGTGTCTGTTCAGGAACTTAATGGACTGTTTTAAGATGATTCTAAAGTCATTTACTATAGTAATTTTATTTCCATCAAAATATTGTTTTATTTATTAAACTTATTGAGAAAATTTGATGAATTTTATGTCTTTATAGTTATCTAAAGGTGGGTTTTTACCGCAGCAGTGCCTAATAGCACCTATGTATTTAATGATGTCAATTTACACCAAAAATTGCAGTGTAACTTGCATTTCATGAAAATGCCAATAAATCCATGTAACAATTTGTTTTATTATATATGAAGTTTTAATCCTTAAGAAATCATCAACTGTTGAAATTTCTGGGTATCCTTCAACGTCTTTCCATTAAACGATACAGATTCAGGAGTAACTTTGTGGTACTTCTTAACTTGTAAAAAATCCATCGTAAACAAACTTTTACTAGACCACAAATTAGTGGTCTAGTAAAAGTTTGTTTACGATGGATTTTTTTCTTTCCTTTAATTTTGCAAACCTAGTCTTTTTCTGTTTTTATTTAAATTTTCTCACAGATTGTAGGCAATGTAATTATTAAATATTAATTTATATTTTTGTTTATGTTGGGTTGAAGGATTGGGTTAGTACAGTTGGTATTTTCAATATCAATACAACTTAAAATCCAAATCCATTTTTAAAGTTTTATTTATTTTATTTTCAGTTTTATTTACCTGTTATACTTATATTTATCAAATCCTTTTGTAACATCTGATCCGGGTTTGAATGAAATCGCTCCAAAAAGTAAGTATAATTAAGCATTTTTTGATTCCATTTTAATGATCATACTTTCCATATGTTCTACCGTCTTAGTAATACAATATTTCTGAAGATCATCTTATTTTTGAGCTTGGTTTCTTACCATTTCTCACTTTACTGCTTTATAGTTAAAGTTATTTATAATTGTATTTGGGATTAGCTTAGGTTTAATGGGCTTATAACACTGTTTTGAGTGAAAAGGTTTATGCATTTCAAAATATTAATTGCTTATTAATAGTTGGGCTTTCTGGAAGAAGTGGACTGTTATATGTGTGTAAAAATCCCAAGGAAGAATGGACTTGAAAAAAGTCTTACGAGACTGGGAGTCGAACCTAGATCTCCCAATTGTCGGTCGGGTGCTCTGTCCGTTGAGCTATCCCGGCAGAACATTTCTCAAAGCCATTCAGGAGAATGTTCTGCCAGGATAGCTCAACGGACAGAGCACCCGACTGGTAATTGGGAGACCTGGGTTCGATTCCCAGTCCTGTCAGACTTTTTTCAAGTCCATTCTTCCTTGGGATATAACAAGCTCTAATTAGTTGTATTGTTGTGCTCAAAGTGCTGAGGTCATTTCGCATCTAGGCTCCCATTGGGAATCAAACCAAAATATTATACAGCATAGCATGAGCTTACTTGTGGTATACTACTGCATTCCAGTGGAAACTCCCCGTCCTGAATCAAGTAAGATTAATTTTATGAAACAAACTAAAACAAGTTTTAATAAACAGTCCACTGTGTCGTTGGTTCGTTTTGTAAACACTGCTCATACTTTTTAGAAAAAATTGCGACTGGTAACTGGTATATTATTTAATATTTGTATTCTAGGAATTTTTACACCCAAAATCTCTTATATTTGTGTTTTCTTCTGTATTTGATCTAACTACTGGTCCCAGGTATAATGTAATCTTTTAAAATAGTTTAACTAATGGCAAACCTGGGACGTAACTAATCGGGTGGCACAATCCTTCTCTCAGACCGTCCGCCTGTATGAACCGAACCCTAGTTGAGAAAATTTAAGCTGAGTATAACTGGAATCTGTTATCTTCGGTTTACGTAGTAATAAAGTGTAACAGTAACTATATTTACTGATCATTTGTGACGGTGACTTAAGATTCTGATTAGCATTTATATTTTGGAATCTGAACTGAAGCTAGGATTTAATGACATCAATTTTATTTTAACATTCATTAAAATTTTACGTACAGAAAAATTTTTCACATAGATAATATATGTATAATAGATGTGTCTTAGATAATATATACCTAGACAACACAGGCCGAGAAGTTCACGTGCACGTAACTTTTCACGTTTGCATCTGGTAGCATTTTGAACACGTTTGCATCATTTGCAACACGTGAGCATCTGGTTGCATTTTCGTTACTGGTGGAGAACTGTATTAGCACCATTTACAGGCATATGTATTGTCAGACCGAAATTTACTAATTAGAACAGCTTCAACAGTGACTACCCCATCTTTCGGCGATCTTTCATCGAAGTTCGAGCAGAATTTCCATTAAATCGAAAAGAAAAGAAACGCATTCGACGGCATACGCCGTATGAATACTGCTTTTCATGAAACAATAGCCCAGTGTTTCCAAACATTCATGGTCTCAAGCGTTTTAAGCCCCACATTCCATCTCCACGAAACAACCGAGTCCAACCATCAAGAGAAAAGTTTGTTTTCCTAACTGTCATAATTTAATATTAACGAACATTTCGTTTGCTGATGAATGAAAGAAAAATTCTCGAAGGGTTCGTTAGTAACGAAGCGAAATATTTGAAAAATGAATTGCTAAAACGAATAACTTAAAACGACATTAACCTGCTCGAGTCCCTCCTAATAAGCTCGATAGGATTGGACGCGTCCAACCATTGCGGGGAACTCTGCAATAGTGTATGGTAGTAAAGATATATAATACAATATATATCTTTCCTACAGCGAATGGGAATGCATACGCAGGGTCGGACAGGAGTGCTCCGTAGATGCCTAACATCCTGGCCCAAAATTACGAGGGTAACTTTTTTGTCTTGCAGCTGGCAATGATCTACAAGAAATTTTGTTCTGTCCACTATATATATTTTAAAAATCCTTATCACATAAAAGAAGCAGAGGAGGGGTGGTTCCCGGATATGCAAGTAGATCGCGCGTTTACCTTAGATGAAAGTGGTCCTGGGTTCGATTCCCGGTGCGAAATGATCTCTGCTTTCGAGGCACCTGGGCTCATTTGATAGGTGGCCAATGTATACGCTGTTTCTTCCATGTTTAACTTGGATCGAGACTGAAAGAAACCTCAGTCTTCAGAGTTCTTTCCTAGCGTATTGTAAGTACAGTTTTCATATGTCTAGGTGTCTATTCAATTTTCTAATACAGTTGTATCCAGTCAATGGTTTTTCCAATAAAAATTATATAAACAGTACATCGGGGATTTTATAGCTCTCTGAGGTACACCCTCCGAAGCACATAGGACTCCACCATTCACTAGACGTAATCTTATCTTTTGAAGTCACATAAATGCTTGAAAAGTGTCGCACAAGTCGTATCCACCATGAATTTTACTTTTAAAAACGTATATACTGCTTGGATTGAACTACGCGAAGTAGTTCACAAGGAAACATGGAAAATGAAAATTACAAACGCGTGGAAATAATACGGTAAGAATTGCATATGATTTATATTGAGGCATAACTACGCAAGATTTCGATTGTGTCGAGGGCTGCTCTGACCCTATCGCTATATCATTCTCAGAAACATTTCGTGGGTCGTAGGCAATTTATCAGTTTAATTCTTTGAGAATTTCTATTGATATCGTTATTACCAGAGACAACAGCACGAGCCAGGGGTGTCGAGCCTATGACACGCATGCCCTAAGTTGGTATGCGAGAAAATTTTCCTGGTACGAGGAACCCTGATGACACTATCCTTGTTATATATTCTTCACTCAAGAAATGAAGTACCAGAGTAGGTTAATGCGGATTTTGTACAATAGTAGTGATTATTTAAGTATTAATGCCATCGTTGACATGATGAAATAGATAATATCAGTATCTCATCATATGGTTTGGCACTATATTGGCACGCAAGTCCTTTATCTCAATCAAATATGGCATCAAATAAGTCACAAAAGGTTCGCCATCCGAGAAAGATCAGTTGTCAAAATGTAGGAACGCGGAATTTCCCTTTTCGATTTGATTTAGAATTGTAGATTTGATAATGAACTGTCCATACAAATATTGTTATCAGATTTGTTTAAATTTCAATTTTATTAAACAATACTGTTCTGTCACTTATTAATTTTTTAAAAATACTAACGAAGGCGCCAAATACCCTTGGGCAATATCTGGTTACTACCTTATTTTTTGATATAATAATTTGTGTATTTAACTATTGATAGTCATTATGAGCTCCGCTTATTTAATATTAAGATCTCGTGAGCAGTTTCAGTTACTCCTATTTTAGAATCGCAATCAGTGATTTTCAATAAGTATTTATGTTATACATTTATGATTAATTACGTTTGAGATGTTGATCACGAAGGAAAATCTTTCGCATTTTTGTCATCTGGTATTTTTCTCCCCTTTCCAAAGAGCAGTTGGCTAAGAATCTTCCCTCATACGACAGTTATTCCTAGTTTTAGGTATTTTTAGGGAATTTGCTTAATCGTGTATTTAACAATTTTGTTTATTTTATTAGAAAAATTTGAAATAAATTTTAAACGAAATGTGTATTTTTATGTTGACACATTTTTTTCAAAGATAACTTTTGATGATACGCACCGCGCATAAAGAATTGTAATTCGCATCCCACAAAGTGGAAATCGGTTAATTATTGGGAACTAATTCTGAAATTAGTAAATAGATATTTTCGATACCGAACTTTATCTCATGTACATTGAATTATTAAGATTTAAAATCGATCGATAGAATAAAGACTACTATTTTGTCTTCTAAAAGGCAAAATACGCTAGTAGAGGGATATAATAACATAAATAAGATTAAAACAATTAATAATAAGAATGATGTATAGAAATAACTAGAAAATGAAGTTTAAAGTTATATCTCCAAATGGTTTACAGCCTTTATTGAGTTCTAATGAACTATTTGTAATGGAAAATAGTTAGTAACTTTCGAACACCATCGAAAGTTCCGTGTTTTCCCTCCAGGCAGGGTGAGAATGTAGTTCTGTGTGTTGCCCATTAGGAGCGCTAGCAGTTCTTTGCGGACCACTGTCTGCTTTGGAGACTTCTAAACTACATGCCAACATTTGAACAAGTTTAGCAGTAATACAGTTCGAAGTATCAGAGATTTAAAAACATTGCAAATTCCTTGCTAATAGAAATTTAAGTCTCCCGAAGATGGAATCATCGCAGATTTTTGTGAGGACGCCTAAGATTTCCTCCACTCTGCGTTGTAATTGGTTGCACTCTGGCGGCGGATGTCGGAAGGAGTACCTCGAAGACTTAATGGGCTTTGTAAATATAAATGAAAGCTTTGGAACCAATGGAAAATCCTGAGACACTTTGGACCAATAGGAGGTAGTTAAACAGTGCAGCCGCTTAAGAAGGCAAGTTGAAAGTTGACGTTCAACCCGTTCAACAGTCGAGAAGAAGAGGAGGTGAGAGTGTGGTAGAGGTGAATGCCTTGGTGTAGTTCATACGATCACGTTATTATCGATGAAAAGCAAAAGTAGAGAGCGAAAAATGTTACGAAATTCGTCTTTTCCGAGTGTGCTGTCGCTGATGTTGCCTAGGTATTGGTGATTTGTGTACGTTATTATAGTCAATAGGCATTACTTGTCTATCGTCCCCGATCATACTTGCACGATAATCATTCGCGTCGCTCTGGTAGGCTTTATTACCAACGCGACTGTGCCGTATAAGTTCCTGGCGGCACATGTGTTTCTCCAGTGTCAGCAAAAGTGGGGTTTTCAATAACTCTGCCTGTTGCCGGAGAAGTGAATAACAGCTAACTTAGAAATTTTACTGTTTCATCCAATCGTTGGACACGGCTCCGTTTCGCGTAATATCACGCGCAAGTTAGAATACTGCAAAGGTAAGTGAACTTACTTATAAACAATTCCTCAGTAATGACATTATTTTTCAGATTTCAGTTTTGTTTCACCCTGTTCTTGGGTGTGAGAGGCGATTGAACTGGAGATAAACACGGTTAATCATTTGTTTATATTCGTTTTAAGAAGCCAGCGGTCATTAGTGGTCGGTGTTTCTTACTCCTCTGTTTTATCACGGATGATTTCGTAGAGCTTTTTTATTTATGGATTCTTTCTTATGATAACATCGCTTTGAGTTCATATCTACCCGCCAGCATTTCTGTCGTTGTTGTCATATTTTAAAGAATGTGTGATTTAGGCGGGATGCTGTATTCAATGTCCCAAGACAGCAAAAACACGCATTCTTCTTTGCTTAAAGTTGTTTTATAAGTTATCACGAATTTGGTTAAATTAGTCTCCAAAGGAATGGTTGTCTTATCTTGTGCCTTGTTCATGCCTATTCCCCTTTTCCTCTGTCATGATATTGATAAATCGCAGATTGAGTTCATGTAAATTAATTTTACTTTCAATATTAATCGATCCGACGTAATTTAACATTGTCTCAAGGTTTACGTTGTTCAGGAACAAATACCTCGAAGTTTTCACTTTATCTTCCTGTAATAGCGATCTGTAGAAGACTCCGTGTCGCCGAAGTAGAATTTCAAGGTGCAATTCCATGTGAATATTAATTTCTCAATTCGATGGTACGTGTGAGAAGGCGCGTTAGTTAATTATATTTAATAACCCCCTGGAGGCTTTAAAGCGAGTTCAGCATCCCATGACAGGATCCAACCCTCGACCCTCGCTGCAGGAATCAGATACCCAGCAGTTTCTCACGGCCATTGGCGTGTTTATTACAGAGGAATCCGGCCTACGAGATATGTTGGAGTTCTACCATTTATTTGTTGTTAATCGAACGTTTATCTTTACTAACATTTCGGTTATGAGACAAGTGTCTGTTACGTCACACCCTAAAACACTAGCATATGTCACGAAGTCGTAAAGATGACTACAGACAAAAAGTTTCCGGTGTTTGTTGTTCGGAGAAAAATGAGCTCAGTTTTTTAACCGCATTAGGAATTGTTTTTTGCCCTTTTCAATATCTTTCGCTCTTTCACGCATATTTTTCACACTCGATTAAGACTCGAGGAGCGTGACTTTTTCCATTGTGGAGGCGTAATGGAAATTCTCTGCGGTCTGATCGAGAAAATAAATGGTCCTTGAACGGCAGTGTGCGCGAGAGAAGCTGCTGCAGCGTTATCCGAAGAATTCCTCCCGTATGCATTTCTTGCGGAACAAATTATCATTTCCTGGTAAGCGGTATTTGGAGTAACGCTTAGGTCGTGAAAAATGTGTTTACCTATTGAGGAAGTGAAGAGGTAGTTGCAGGTCGATTTTCGCGTTCTTTTCCAGCAGTTTTGTGGAACTTTGTGTCGAGAAATTTCAATGCCTGAAATGTAGCGGTGGGAGTATGATTGTTGTGACGGAGTTTAAATATTTCACGAACGATCAGAAGCGAAGTGTTACGTAGGGAGTCATTTAATTCGTCGTCGAACGGTTCCTTCAATATCATTATACTCCAGAAAAATGTTTTCCTGACTTTCTAACCCTCCTAAATCCCTTGCTATATCTAAAAGCGGCGAGTATACTCACAGATTTATCCTTCTATGTTATCTGCTTAGTTAGTTTGTAGGAGACCATTAATTATGTAGTATAATTATTATAGAGTTTCGGTCAATTGTTTACGAACAAAATGTTCTTTTATTATAACATTGGGATCAAAAGTTTTTGAGGAAAAATTTGTGGATATTGTGTTTCCTTCCGTTTTATCTGTTGATGTTAATACCTGATTCTGCAGCATTAAATCACGGTAAAATCTGCATCCTTGTCCGCGTCTTGTAATCCGTTCTTTTTTAAATGGAAGGGAGCATTTTGTTCCGTAGTGTAATACCTTGTTTGCAGTTTTCGCTGTAGAAATGCACACTTTCGTGAACTGAAAAGGTTTTGCAATAAATTCTGTGTATTCTGGTGATATTTCTGACATTGAAGCAAGTGAGAAAAATAAAATTGTTAATGAGAATGTAAATAATAAATAAAAACTTTAATTGAATCTTCGAAAGGAATGAAAAAGGCCTAAAGTTGAACCGGAAATGTTCAGGTTTTACTTTGCAGAAAAATGTTAGGTTTGAGGGTATTTCAACACCCTCTGGACTTCATTGTCTTTTCGTGTTCCTTTCCGAAGTAGGGCTCCATACATGTCATGTAAGTAATGCACAAAATGGATTGTATTTACTAAATAAATTGTCAAACGGGTGACTTTAAATATATAGCTGTGCAACTGTTGGGATAGAGCGCGTAAGTTATAAATTTCAACTACGGATGTTGCGACATTTAAAGTTCGCGAGAAATGGAATGAATTATGTGCTCTTTTCCTTTATAATCTGCTAATGAGATCTTAATTACAGTTTTAAAATGTTATTACAAGTCTGAAACCATTCCATATATCTGGGGGGGATAGAGGTTTAAAATTAATAGGGAAATATATACACGAAATACGCAGGATCTGAATCAGCAATATTTTCAAGTCGCCGGCAATTCCGCTAAAACGTCGGCATCCGGGATCGGCCTCAATGACAGGTCAGTGTCCCTAACCCTCGATTCTGCCATTGTTTTCCCACGTACGGAACTTGCCGTTTATTTTTACTAAGGATTCATCGAACTTGTCTGGAAAATTTAAATGTTTAATAATCGGTTTATTGGTTAAAATTGACGATCTGATTTTTAATGCGTTTTAATAATGTCTCATTAAATTATTAACTCGTTATTCGTGAAAACAATGGCGGTCATAAACATTATGGGTTAATTTGATGAAAGGATAATTATATTTTGACTGAAAATATTTCGAGGAGACATCTTAACCAAATGAAAGCTTATTGTAACGGTAAACCTTACAATTATATTTATTTTATATTTATATATATAGAGTATTTTATTTGGCAAGTACATATGTTTATGTATCTGTGGAACAACAAGCGAATGTTCGTTGTTGCTGAAGATAACAGCTCTACTGCAGTGTTAAATTTAGCGAAAACCAATATCTGTTTTCTGTTATTATTGGCTTCTGGAAATCTTTTGGCTTGACTCGCTTTGGTGGTCATGTGAAACTTCAAGAGCTATGATAGTTGCATTTGCGAATCTATTTTTGCACCTTACGTCCCACCCATCCTGTTTCGAATGCGTAAGAGAGATCGGAAAATGTAACAAGGGTTGGAATGCGCTTAAATTGTTAAGACGACTTTATGCTTACGATTAAAAGTCCGTGGTTTTAGAAAATTACTCCAATCAGTAAGAGTGAAACATCGGTCGTAATAATATTCTCCAATAAAAATCTTTCTTAAAAATTATCGAATAATATAACGTTACTAAAATTATAACTGCAGATGTGACTTCGTGGAACTCAACACTCATCTTAAAAGAATAAATACTTTGTAATTTCCATTTCTATTGACTAGTTTCGCCAACGAGTTGACATATTTAGGTGTCAACTCGTTGACGGAACTAGTCAATAAAAATGTGCTGCGAAAATTACGAAGTGTTCTTTCTCTTTAGATTACTATTACGTAAGTTCTATTTCTCTTTCACTTCTTACTTTTATTGGATTAACGGAACAGCTGCGATATTTGAAAGTTAGCCAAGGATAACGAAATATATAACGATACTCACAGTGTCGTGGGCCCCTGTGTTTGTTTAAATTTTTGTGTGGTTATAAAATGATGTAAAATATATTATCATTGTACGAATCTACCTTGAGCGAGTAGGCTAAACACATAATTTTCATCCCGTTTTCCGTATCCATAAAAGAAACCAAACATTTGCATGTCGGAAAAAATCTTCACAATTGCATGATGATGAAAAAAATCCACATTGCAAGGCGACATCCAATGAAGAGGGGGGTTAAAATACCACAGCAGAGATATAACCCTCAAATTAGTGCAAAGGTTCTCAAAAATTATACATTGTATACAATAATTATTTGCCCTTGATTGATTACAATAATTATTTGAACTTGACATGGATCACAAATTTTTACACCAAATAAATGGTTGTATATCTCTGTGTATAATATTTTAACATTCATTAAAATTTTACGTACAGAAAAAATTTTCACATAGATAATATATGTATAATAGATGTGTCTTAGATAATATATACCTAGACAACACAGGCCGAGAAGTTCACGTGCACGTAACTTTTCACGTTTGCATCTGGTAGCATTTTGAACACGTTTGCATCATTTGCAACACGTGAGCATCTGGTTGCATTTTCGTTACTGGTGGAGAACTGTATTAGCACCATTTACAGGCATATGTATTGTCAGACCGAAATTTACTAATTAGAACAGCTTCAACAGTGACTACCCCATCTTTCGGCGATCTTTCATCGAAGTTCGAGCAGAATTTCCATTAAATCGAAAAGAAAAGAAACGCATTCGACGGCATACGCCGTATGAATACTGCTTTTCATGAAACAATAGCCCAGTGTTTCCAAACATTCATGGTCTCAAGCGTTTTAAGCCCCACATTCCATCTCCACGAAACAACCGAGTCCAACCATCAAGAGAAAAGTTTGTTTTCCTAACTGTCATAATTTAATATTAACGAACATTTCGTTTGCTGATGAATGAAAGAAAAATTCTCGAAGGGTTCGTTAGTAACGAAGCGAAATATTTGAAAAATGAATTGCTAAAACGAATAACTTAAAACGACATTAACCTGCTCGAGTCCCTCCTAATAAGCTCGATAGGATTGGACGCGTCCAACCATTGCGGGGAACTCTGCAATAGTGTATGGTAGTAAAGATATATAATACAATATATATCTTTCCTACAGCGAATGGGAATGCATACGCAGGGTCGGACAGGAGTGCTCCGTAGATGCCTAACATCCTGGCCCAAAATTACGAGGGTAACTTTTTTGTCTTGCAGCTGGCAATGATCTACAAGAAATTTTGTTCTGTCCACTATATATATTTTAAAAATCCTTATCACATAAAAGAAGCAGAGGAGGGGTGGTTCCCGGATATGCAAGTAGATCGCGCGTTTACCTTAGATGAAAGTGGTCCTGGGTTCGATTCCCGGTGCGAAATGATCTCTGCTTTCGAGGCACCTGGGCTCATTTGATAGGTGGCCAATGTATACGCTGTTTCTTCCATGTTTAACTTGGATCGAGACTGAAAGAAACCTCAGTCTTCAGAGTTCTTTCCTAGCGTATTGTAAGTACAGTTTTCATATGTCTAGGTGTCTATTCAATTTTCTAATACAGTTGTATCCAGTCAATGGTTTTTCCAATAAAAATTATATAAACAGTACATCGGGGATTTTATAGCTCTCTGAGGTACACCCTCCGAAGCACATAGGACTCCACCATTCACTAGACGTAATCTTATCTTTTGAAGTCACATAAATGCTTGAAAAGTGTCGCACAAGTCGTATCCACCATGAATTTTACTTTTAAAAACGTATATACTGCTTGGATTGAACTACGCGAAGTAGTTCACAAGGAAACATGGAAAATGAAAATTACAAACGCGTGGAAATAATACGGTAAGAATTGCATATGATTTATATTGAGGCATAACTACGCAAGATTTCGATTGTGTCGAGGGCTGCTCTGACCCTATCGCTATATCATTCTCAGAAACATTTCGTGGGTCGTAGGCAATTTATCAGTTTAATTCTTTGAGAATTTCTATTGATATCGTTATTACCAGAGACAACAGCACGAGCCAGGGGTGTCGAGCCTATGACACGCATGCCCTAAGTTGGTATGCGAGAAAATTTTCCTGGTACGAGGAACCCTGATGACACTATCCTTGTTATATATTCTTCACTCAAGAAATGAAGTACCAGAGTAGGTTAATGCGGATTTTGTACAATAGTAGTGATTATTTAAGTATTAATGCCATCGTTGACATGATGAAATAGATAATATCAGTATCTCATCATATGGTTTGGCACTATATTGGCACGCAAGTCCTTTATCTCAATCAAATATGGCATCAAATAAGTCACAAAAGGTTCGCCATCCGAGAAAGATCAGTTGTCAAAATGTAGGAACGCGGAATTTCCCTTTTCGATTTGATTTAGAATTGTAGATTTGATAATGAACTGTCCATACAAATATTGTTATCAGATTTNCGGAAAATGTAACAAGGGTTGGAATGCGCTTAAATTGTTAAGACGAATTTATGCTTACGATTTAAAGTCTGCGGTTTTAGAAAATTACTCCAATCAGGAAGAGTGAAACATCGGTCGTAATAATATTCTCCAATAAAAATCTTTCTTAAAAATTATCGAATAATATAACGTTACTAAAATTATAACTGCAGATGTGACTTCGTGGAACTCAACACTCATCTTAAAAGAATAAATACTTTGTAATTTCCATTTCTATTGACTAGTTTCGCCAACGAGTTGACATATTTAGGTGTCAACTCGTTGACGGAACTAGTCAATAAAAATGTGCTGCGAAAATTACGAAGTGTTCTTTCTCTTTAGATTACTATTACGTAAGTTCTATTTCTCTTTCACTTCTTACTTTTATTGGATTAACGGAACAGCTGCGATATTTGACAGTTAGCCAAGGATAACGAAATATATAACGATACTCACAGTGTCGTGGGCCCCTGTGTTTGTTTAAATTTTTGTGTAGTTATAAAATGATGTAAAATATATTATCATTGTACGAATCTACCTTGAGCGAAACCTAAACACATAATTTTCATCCCGTTTTCCGTATCCATAAAAGAAACCAAACATTTGCATGTCGGAAAAAATCTTCACAATTGCATGATGATGAAAAAAATCCACATTGCAAGGCGACATCCAATGAAGAGGGGGGTTAAAATGCCACAGCAGAGATATAAACCTCAAATTAGTGTAAAGGTTCTCAAAAATTATACATTGTATACAATAATTATTTGCCCTTGATTGATTACAATAATTATTTGAACTTGACATGGATCACAAATTTTTACACCAAATAAATGGTTGTATATCTCTGTGTATAATTATTTTATTTCAGTAATAACTAAGAAATATATAATTAAAAAATTAAGTGCGTTACAATAATTCCTTGTGCGTTCGAAACAAAAATTCTTGGAACTTTATCGTTTTGAACTAGGCTTAAAGTCGTGAAAGAAAAGGGAACAATTTCATGCCATCCAATCAGATTTATATGTAATGGGATGAAACATTCTCGTCCTGCCCAAGTGAGGAACCCCGGACCCTGGCCTTGGTGTGCAAACACGCTAACCTCGCCTCCGAAGCAGATAGAGGCCTAGATTTCCATTTCGAATGAAACTAGAGCAGTTCTCGAATAAAGCGCTAGTAATTTCATCCATTTTTTCTAGTTTGCGTGCCTTTGGGAGCTTTATGGCTGCGAGGTATTGTTATCCCCTCAGTGGTGTAGGGCGTTTGTGGAAGACCTTATGGCACCCTCTGGAATGTGGGCGTGGTCACGATGATGTCAAACTCGTTGGCCGAGCTACAATCGCAGTCCTTTCGGACGTAATCTTCCCTTTTGAGTGGAGCAGAGATGCGGGTTAGAGCAGATACTCCGTATTCGAGCCCTATCGAAAGTAGTATCTTACGAAGCTTTAGGATATTTACTGTAATATGGTTTGAAGTGAAGTGGAAGAATACCTTTCGAGGTTTCCGGCAGAGAATTCGTGTTTGTTTTACGAGAAATTTTCCTCCTCGGTCGAACTTTATTTTTATAGTTCCTGGTTCTTCATCTTCTCGTACTTAACGTTTTTACTTTCACCGACTTCATTTCTTGCAATTGAAATGTTTATCATAACATACTTTTCTGTGTGATCTGTACTTATTGATTTTAGATTTAGATTTGTACCCTGCTAGCCGCCAGCGGCGTATGGCAGGGGGTGTATTATCACCTTACCTGTTCTACCCTATTATATTCTCTGATGCTATTCGGAAAGAACGACCAGAAGTAACTATCAGTTTTAGCGATTATTTCCTTGTAACGCTTGGTCGTCGCCTCTCGAAGATCGCGCTCGCTGTTCACCGGAATGACAACATTCTTTACTTCACCTTAAAATTCTGGACCAATGAATTTTTGGAAAAGCTTTCGTCGGTAATCATGATTAATGCGAATCTAGCATTTGTCCTCTTGTTCATGGAGTAAGTACCATGTGATTTGGCCCAGGTGGCAACACAGATGGGGAATATAACTTAAAAATTAATTTAGACAATAATTGGGAGAGAAACCCCCCAAAAACCTGCCGTAGGCAATACCTTACGTATATTAAGTTATAAATCAAAAGGTAATATTATACTGTTATCCATTAAGGTGACACATCTATAAGGTTAGCATGGTTACATCATACGCAAGTTTTGCATTGATATTAATATATAAAAAATGCATATGTTCAAGGTTATGAATTAAAGTTATGCGCTATGGCTATTGTTATACAGACTTTAACATAAATCACAAATTTTTACACCAGATTCATGGTTGGATAGCTACATGGTAACGTATAGATTTATTTTATTTCAGTGTTAACTATGAAATATAAAACTATACATTTAAGTGCAGCACAATTATTCCTCTACTTAACATAAGGAAGTATAAACGTTTAGGCTAGAAATCTACAAAGTGAGCTTCTTTAATTTTTTGGCACTTAAATATTGACTACCAGCCCATATTCCCCTTTATGGAAACAAAAACTAAAAGCAACATAGTCAGTGATGTTAACATCATCAACGCATACATAAGTACATGGATGATACAGGTTTAATTTCAGAAAACTTTTTCCACGAAAACTTAATTTTTATTGGACTTTATTTAGTCTGACCACCTCAAAAGTAGCATTCTAAAGCAATTACGGATTCAAGAGGTGTAGAGATGGTAACTTCAGCTCATAAATTACGGTTAATGTACCCTAAAAATGTGCACACTGAAATTTATGCAAGTAAGCTTGATCATAACGATCCTTCTTTCATTTGGCATCGTCATCGGTTGATAATTTTGTTGTTCGAGGTACTAATTCACAATTTCGTAAGTAAATTGCGTACGGATTATGAGTAGGTGTATATGTGTAGAAGATGAAGAAATGTGCAAACAACTCCGAACTTCAGGCAGCTCAGTTCATGATCATAATTAAAGATTTCGAAAATCTTTAAGATAACCTTCGAACGTGCCTAGTATATCGTTGCTTAATTAGCGTTGGCCGTCCGCTTCGGAAATTTAATGATTCTTCCGAATATGATGTAGATCTTGACGGAAGGCTCCCTGTGGTCATTAGCATCAGTCTGTTATTAACGCTGCAAGCTGCCCTGAAATTGCCATCAAAGAATTAAATATGTGCTTCGAAAAATTATGGGAAATGTTAAATTGATGTCCATTGTGGGATGTCTACGGAAATGCTCTAATGAGAGGATCCGCGGCCTTCAAAATGCACTTCGGAGCAAAAAAAAAGACGTGTTGATGAAGTATACGAAAAACTTTAGATGCGATTCGGGTAATACGGAATAGAAACCTGAACGAAGCTTTGGCGCACACATTATCAACAGGAAACCACACCTGAACATCCCAAATGGTAGAACACGTGTGCATTATTACTGACACTAGTGTTTAGCCGATTACCATCACATTTCCCAGTATACTTTATGCGGTCGCGCAATTTAATTATTCAAACTTAGCAACTTTATGGAAAATATTTTAATTTTGGACCTTTGAAAATAATTTGAATGATGATGAAAGTATCGCATAATCATAAGGGGCATATATTTAAATCTTGCGTTCTTGCAATTAGAATGTAATTGAGGGTAGAGTGCAAGGAGAAAAGGAGTGCAAGGGAAAAGGCAAAGGGGATGATGACAAAAGATATTAGATGATATAAATGGTGGGGAATATTATCAGGAAACGAAAGAAATGACAGTAAATAGGGAATATAAAGGCGCGTGAACCTACCGAAAGGTCGACGATTATGTTAATGCAATTTTAGTACTCAAACCGTAGTAATGTTCTCGAAGAAGACGAGTCACTTTCCAGATGTTGTAAGTTTGCCTCCCCTTGGAATGCTCCAGAAGGAATTTGTTGATTTTCATCCTCTTTCTGACCTTACTCGTTCTATCCTTTTACGCACTTTTATTTTCATAAAGCTCGACATTTCATCGGTGGATATTTCTCTTCTGTGTTATTATTATTTAAACCCGAATCTGTTTTATTGGCAAACTGCTGTTGCTTTTTCGATAAGATATTTAGAATCTTAGTTAGCAGCTCTTCGAAAAATTTAAATTCCAAGGACGATTACAATTACCTGTATTCGCTTAGGTAATTCCTATGTCAAAGACTATGAGTAAAACGATACAACCTTACCATAGCAAGTTTTCCAGGGCCAAATTTTCTCGTTAAAATTTTGACCGATACAAATCTACGATGTCTTGTATCAGGAATGCGGCTATCACGAAGATCATCCCGCCAGCGTCTTTGAACCAATGGAAAATTTCACGCCTCATTTTCCAGTTCCATGGCTGCTGTCATCCTTGGCTATCCATTTATTACCGTGTCATGCTGTGGAGCATTAGAGTATCTCACCACTTGAGAGAAGGACCGAAATGTCTCCTCTTTTTAAAGGATTGGACGATCGGCTCTCGTAGGCAATTCCATCGCCACGCCTTTCCTCTTACATAGAGTTCCAGCTCGTTTGTTAGAAACCTCAAAGAGTCCCCCAAGAGGTCATCTTTGCCTAATTGTTCTGGGAAATTTATCTTCAGCCATGCTCTTTTCTATAGGTCACGATTCTTGGCTTAATAATGATTCAGTTTTTTCTGCTGGTATGTTTTCAGTTAACATTCTCCGTGGAAGCACGTAATCTATGGCTATAACTTATGGACATAATAATCTATCACTATAACTTCATTAAACATATTCTGGTTCATAATCGTTTTATTTAACAGTTTAACAAGCACATTCACAGATAATGTAGCTGATATAATGCGTCCTCCATGTTACATAGGTCGTTTTGATGCTGCAAGAAAGATCAGGGAAATAGATACCTGAACGAATCGATTCAAGAATTCATTTTTTTCCGCGAAAGTAATCCATTAGGGAAATACACTCATGGTGCACGCACCCCCTGCCACACGCCGAAAGGTGGCTTGCGGGGTACTTACATACACATAGACAACAGTTTAGCTATACTTGTTGTTCAATAGAATTTGAATGGAATATATGGGTTCATGAAGTTGATGTAACTGGAAAACTAATGTGCGTTGAATTGAATTTAACTTATTTATTTTTAAATGGATTGTAATTTTATTCATACGTTTATAATTTGTTTGATGTCGTTACATTTGTCGATTTGTTACCATGGTCTTTTCGAGATGTAATTGACTACCTTTATTCCTAGCTATTCTTTCATTCAGTTTTTACTATATCGGTGTATTCGACAGAAATTCAATTAATTTGGATATTAACCATTTCATCTAGAAATTAGATCAAGATTTGAGAGAATCTTTGAAAGGAAACCTTGAAAGAAAGGTGACTAGAATGCTTGATAAATTCAGACAAAGTATATTTGCGGAAGACGTAATCGGTATTAAGCGACCCCCTGCTACCTAGGCCGATCCAAGCGTAAAATAAGAGAAATAGATGTGAGGAAAAGTCGTTTTAGGGACTTATTCTTTCCGAGAACGATACGCGATAACAATAAGCTAAAGAGGTAATTCGAACGCTTGGTGTTTACACCCCCTGCCACTCTCCGTAAGGCAGCTTGCAGGATATTTGTGTAGATGTAGAATGTAATCCCTGGTTAACTCATTTGTCACAAAAGTGAAAGAAACGAAAAATGTATGTCCTTTCCTAGATCCCTTCTCTGAATAGACCGTATTTGTATCAAAACCGGAAATACATGCGGAAAATACTATGATCCATATAAGCGAATTGCTAGGTTATGGGCACTTAAAGTGGTTATTCTTACCTTTCGAAATTGCGTGCTTAAAGGGCTAAATGAGTTGAAATTTGCGGTATCCTTTGTTGAGGTCGTATGACATTGTTTGTATAATAGCGGAGAATAGAAATGAAAAACTCAGGTATTTACTCAGAAAACGAAGGTTAATTTCCAGGTTTGTGGGAAGGAATGGTTTTGAGTTAGAGAGCGAATCTTCTTCCATTTATAGCGTAAGTAATCGATCTCATTATAAAAGGAAGTTGGACTTTAATCAAGTTCTAAACTCAAACCTGTTGAACGGCGTTCCGCGTGGCAAAGGTTAAAGCTGAAGTCGCAATTGTTACTTCTCTTCCTGTTTCAACTTATCCATTCGTCTTTTCGATTTTTTCAAGCGAGAATACCTGGGCGAACTATTTTTCGCGGAATTGGAGAAAACAGCCGGCATTCCTGCTTCATCCGGGGTTCGAGGCCTGTAAGTTAACTTCGTAAGTTTCAGAGAGCGCGGCTGCCAGAACTGAATAGAAAGGAAACGTTCTTGTAACATTTCCAATATGTTTCTTTCTTGTGCCAACATCGTTCGTTCAAATTTTCCTATAGCTCGTCTTTTATACGTTGGGACGTGAGGAAACATCTTGAGAATTTTCTTATCTCTGCCTCCAACACACACATCTTCAACGCTAGGAAAAATTTATTTAAGAGATTTATCTGGTTATTCTTTCCGAGGAAGGTTCGATTCAACAGTATTTGCCACTCGACCTCAACTTCGGGGTCTATGAAGAGAGGGGAATGGTGTTAAACTTTTACTAGATACCTCGTAGGTACAGTTTTAAGAATCGGTTCAGATGCGGGTTCTTTTAGAATCAGAAAACATTGAAACAGTTTCCTAGGCGATAATGCAATATGAAAGTCTTTATTTAACTTTTCAATCATAATGTAAGGAGTTCCTAAAGAATTGCGTAATTAATTGCGATTTTTATCTCAAGTATTTTCCAAACACTCAATCCTTGCCAATGTGCGACGATTCCACCTGCCGATAAGATCATCGCGTCTTTTTTAATTTAATGGCAGAATTTCGGATGACACTGATAAAAATTAATCCTAACAGGATATTTAGCTGTTTCATGATAGCCTAAGGCTCAGATCTTAACTGAAGGAGTCAAGCAATGACAATTATAACCATAATTTCTTTTATCTCGACCCAAAATTTTCCATTACAATGCTCAGCTATTAAAATTTAATTATTTTAGGAAACTGGGCTCTTGTTTATGGGCCTAGAGTTTGTTGAAATATTAAAATACAGTTGCTGGTTTGAAAATCTGAAATTGTTTTGGCGAAGTGAAACAATATATTATCTTGTTGCAGAAACAGAAAACATTCTCGAAGAAATAGCCTCCGATTTATTGTCGTCCTATTTCTACGAAATGAGCCACAGCAAGACAAATTTCTTTATTGGGCGAAATTGAGACTAGAGTCCTATCATCAGAAATTAATACAAAATACGAATTCATAGCATAATATGAGATTTTACACTAGAATATGTACAGATTTTTAACAAGTTCGGAGGAAGGTGAGTGTGAAAAACCTGCAAAAGTTGTTGAAAAGAATGAAAGAAAGGGAGATACATAAGTTATTTACGTGTACAATATATATCAGAATGTAAGCATTCTTTGTTAATGAAAGTTGAAGTTGAACATAAGTGTAATATTTTATCTAAGAAGTTGACTTGAATTGTAAATATGTATTATTAATATTTTCTCCAATTTCGATCGCATTTCTTTAAATTGAAAATCCAAACTGCGTTAATAATCGTGTTTTTCTTTGCTGAATTGCCGGAGTTATCCACCAGATTTATCTAATTATCCACCAGAGTTTCTCTTTTTCTTTGACAAAATTACTTCTGCGGAAAAAATAATTGACTACAGATTAGTGTTTAACTGCATGATCAATTGTAAATAATTGCATTGATGTTAATGAACGGTAATCGTGTAGAATTTGTATTCGATTATGTAACCGTTGTCGGGTTCCCGGATAGCTTGGTGGGCAACACGTTTCGATCTTGGTGAAAGCGGTCCCTGGTTCGATTCCCGGTGTTCTAACAATAATATCTTACTTACTATGTAACCGTTGTCTAATTCTGGAATGCTTGAATTCTTCCCTATTCGTATCTGCCTTTCGTAAATAATCCAATCTAGTATTTTGTTTTTATGAGGCATTAATGCTTTCATTTGCCTTCTTAACAAATGCATTTTCATTGTTAATCTCTTTATTTTCGCCATAGGTGTACATTTTATTACATCTCATAACCCGCGCATATCGGCGTTACTTATCTTTTTCTTCCTATTTTTCACTCTTCTTCATGTGTAACCATTTTCCCGCCAGTGAGTTTTTTTTTACACCATCAAACCTCAATCGCGGAATTTTTTCCCACAAAGCCTACGCTCTCGTGTTTTTCTTTGTCTTTATGTGATATTATACAAGCGCGTTAAATAACAGCACGAGAATAAAGGCTTTCTTTTCCAACCTTGTCCTTTTAAAGGTCGATTCGCACAAATCACCGATAGAAAAGTACGCAATGTGCAATGTTGGCTGCTCGGAAGTCGGGGTCTGTTCGATTTATATCTGATTTAGATGAATGTGATATCGGTTGGCACTTTGACATATCGGAGATAGTTTCGTTCGACGTTATTTCTCAAGTTCAGGATTAAATCGGTTGTCGGAGCAAACCCGTTTCCTGGAACAAGAAAATTTTAATTTAACGTTTCTTTCCGTGCGATTTTCGAACATATTTCTTTTCGATTCAGTTACCGTGGTAATACGTAAACAATTGGTATCAAAGCTTCCATATGTTCCATATATTTTATTCTAGGTACAAAAATGTATTATCTTGGACAAAGTTTAAATGCTGAAGTTCGTGTTTTTGGGTGATATTGTGTTAAATTTGGTCTTTAATATAATAATAATGACGAATTTTAGTGTTAAGAGACCATACTTTCTATTAATCTATTTGAAGACACGAACAAATAATTATGCCCTAACCAGCATTGGAACCAGGGACCCCTGCGTTGCTGCTAACACTATCACCTGCACCACCGAAGCCGGCAAATATTGAATAAATAGACAAAAAAGCAAATATTTTAAGCGAAATTGAGACTTTTAAGCCTCTACTTTCATTCAACCCAATTATATTGCCCCATCTACGGAAGAGATTGTAAATCTATGAATTAAAAGTCAACAGCTCTTTCGTTGAATCAAATTTAAATGTGATAGTTCTAATTCTTGGAATGTTCATGTCCGCTCATTCATGTTTAGTAAGATTTAATTATTTCTCTGATGGAATCAGAAATACCCTAATTACATAGATTTAACCATTGTTTTTTATGAGCCAAAATAGCCATTCGCTAACATGGAAAATTCGATTCGGGACTCGAACCCGGGACCTGGGGGTTGGTACAATAACACGCTAACCACTTCACCACCGCAGCCGGTGTAAATAAAAGTAATCAGACTCTTCAATATAATTTTTATCATTTTTGCCATAAATCTCTCGCTATTTAAGACTTATTATATTATTTATTCTTGTCTATTTCCGAGTTTATTCCTTTGTGTGGTCTTGTTTACATGGCGATACACAAACAACAGGTAATATTGTTCCGGATGAATCAATTTTAGTTACAATAATTTAGTCTTTTGCCGTAGTTGCGATTCAAAACCACGGGTACGAGTAAATCATGACGAATTATCGAATCTGTAGGTGTTTAGGTCATCAAAACAGAACATCTTTGGGTGACGAGAGTTCTGTCACGGGAGAAGAACTTTTTCCACGACTATACGGCGCCGGGAAGTGCGGAGGGGAATCAACATTTCGTCGCAGTAAGCGTTCTCGTTAGAGGGCTATCTGTTTGCTATGCTCTTCATTTCTCTCTGTCATCGCTTTTGTTTCTCCTGCGTCTTGGTGCTGATCTTCAAGGCTGACTCACTCCCCCGATTCCTTTTGGAAAAGAAGAGACCTCGGTGGCATAATGCGGAAGAATAATCGTGTGCTCCTGTGATTCGTGACTCCGGGAATTTATTAGGAGAGTTGCCACGCAAAGGAGTTGGAGAACAATGCGTCATTTGGAAAGAGCCCAGTAATAATGCGATTCGCGTAATTTCTTATCGGATGTTCGTCGATAAATAGATACTGTTCTATTATATCCCTGTCAGATCTGTGCTGAATCTAATCTTGATGGAACTCACGGGTAGCCAAGTGGGCGTTCGACTTCGGTGTAACTGGTCCCGGGTTCGATTCCCAGTAGGGGTCTACGTGCGAAATGACCGAAGCAATCGAAGCACTTCTAACAATACCACTGCAAATATTGATAAAATTTGGTGTATTACATACGAGTTTAAAAACACATCCTAAGCTATATGTCGGCAGATGCAATTCGCGTTTTGAGAACAAACAAAGCTTCAGAATACCGATTTCTTGCTATGTTCATTTCGGAAACAATGCTTCCATTCTCAAGGGTATTCAAGGAGGAAGTAATACGAACTCTGTATTAAAATTACGATGACGATACAGTAGTTTTCCCTAAGGACATATACATCAACATTTCTAATTATTGTTTTAGAATGGAACACCATCAAGTTTCGTGTCATAAAATGACAGTGGGTTAACAAACTTTATGCAGATCTATTTTTTTAAAGCAATCGATTTATAATAGCGTTTACTTTTCAACATTTTCGAAAGTACTGAATTCATCTATCGGTTGTTGCTCTGGTAATGGTTACATGGATAGCTGCATAATTGATATTGCGTGTCAGTATGAAGTAACTATGTTCTTGAAATAAAAACGCTTTGTAGATTAAAAGCTTTGACACGATTCCGTTCAATGCGCAACTCATTTACTTGAATGAGGAAAAAAACAAACCCCTAGAAATGTCTTCGTTTTTCTTTACCATTTAATCGAATCAGATTCCCTTCGTGCTTTATGTACTCGATCTTTATAAAATATCAAATACGCAAGCCATTATATAAGCTCAATATCTTTAGTAATTACTCTCAAACGAATAAGCAACGCTTTAAATGGGAGAACCACGCGAAAAATACCATCTATTGCGTGCGAAAATGCGTGAATCCCTCGCGCGCAACGCAGGTGTATCGTGTGAGAAAAGTCCGGAAGACTTCGAGAATTAATCTCAAGACTTTTTGACTGGCTTTTCTCGTGTATTAAGTGGCGAGATATCTGCGCGCTGACCAAAACAGTTAGCATAATCTGGGTGAAAGTTTCAGTGATTTTTGACGCCTTCACATGATATGGATGGAGGAAGTGAGGTTTTCTCTCCCATCATTAGAAAATTTTCTTTGCCCTCAGGCATGGAAGCTAACGTTTATAATGTTTGGAGTGGCTTACGTTGTTATCTTGTCACCTTTAGTTTAAAATACAACGTATGAGTAATCTGTTTCACACATCGGGAAAGAAAGCCTGCAGCTGATCCTTACGCAGTTCTTTGAATGAAACTTTCTGGTAGCCTTAAATGTATAATTTTGGAAAAGAAATTTCTGAGCTATTTTTTATGATTTTATGACGTGTATTTACTTCTTAGTAAAAGAAAACGAATTCCACTGCCAAATTTATCTAATATGTATAGATATTCGGAGAGCTTGAAATTTAATTCGAGGAATTTGTTGGAATTCTCTTATTCATCAACACGTGATTTACGAAAGACAGCGTAGCGTCGTAATTCTTATCTTCACTCTTTGCTGGAGTAAGGTGAAATATATGCTAGATAATAAAGTTCTGTAAATATTTGTCACTTTCTGTATGGACTCGTGGTCTCCGCAGTCTAGTAGAGATTTCAAGACTGTTTACACGGCGCGAATTCTTTATAACAAGCGTAAAAATAGAAATTTAGCATTCATTTGTCTTAAAAGCTTCTCGCCATTACTGTCTGTATACCCCCAAAATGAATGGGATAAAAATCCCGAATTTCATGTATAGAAACCTTCAGGTAGTTATACTGTACCGCAATATAGGAAGAAACTTTTGAAATTCACTTGAGAATGTACAGCTGTAAGTTGCAGAAAAACGCACTGTTTACTCTCGATATATTTAATTTTTTCTGCAATGATTGCTCATAATCTTATCGATGTTTTTATAGGTCTCGAAAAGTCATGCATCATATGAGTTCATGCATCTGAATTTAGTCAATATTTTCTTCGAGCGGTAAATAAAACGTTGCTGGCATTTTGAAACAGCACGCTCTCCCCGTAAATGACTCATGCTATGAATTGACTCTATTTTTACCTCGGCAGTTTCGATTTTCTTGGCAACTGGGCTTGATTTGAAAATAATAATCCTACGAAAACGCAAAAAATATCAAAATAGGATTTTGTTGTCATAAAATGAGAGCGGATATTTATTAAAAAGTGAACGTGTTAGTTATTCTAGTAATTTTTATATTTTTTTTCGTTCAAGAAGTGTCCAGATCAGAGAATGGTCGATGAATATGTGAAAATTTAAGTGTGTTCATGTGAACTAACTAATCTGAACTTTGCGATATTGTTAATTTATCCGTTTATTGCCCTGGATGACAGAGATGCATTTAATGATGGCATTGTATCGGATACAGTTCAAAATTTCCGCGAAAATCATCAAGAAATAACCTTTTTTTAATATTTTCTTCAAGAGCATTGCTCTGTTTTTTGTAACTTTTAATTAGCAAACAGATTAAGTGGTTGCATCGTTTGACAAAGTATTTACTCCAAAAATTAAAAGAGGTAGAGGTCTCCTTAAAATTATCTATTTTTGTGTATTATGATTTATTGTTATGACAATGCATTGAAAATGAGGATGTCAACAATTCTGAATAATTTTGTTTGTACAGAGGATATAAGTTTACAGTTCTTTGAGGACACTTTATAACATTATACTGACATTACAGTCAGTATATTGTTATAAAGTGTCATTAGAAAATACTTTATTTCCCACAAAAGACTTCGACGTATTTGCTACTGTACTTTTGATTTATCAAGGAACATTATTACACGCTATGACACTCCAATTTTCGCCAAAAATGAGAACTCAGAATCAAAAGTCATTGCTGAAATTACAGAGTAATATATTTCAGATATCAGTATGGTATGGAAACTTTTTCCCACTTTTGTAGGGGTAAGAATATTATTAAACATTTCGTCATTACAGCATGTAAGTATATACGATTCGCACTGATATCCTTTCCATAGCATAAATGAGTTTATACTCCTTCTCGTCCACATGATATTCTGCACGCCTTGCAGTCTTGGCGCGTTAAAAATCTTTTCTCATGTTCCACTAGCTCTAGCCACTTAAAAAATTCTCGCACGTCCTGTATTGGCTAACAAGAAATATGGCTACTTAAAGATAGACCCATCTGTGCAGAATCTTCCTTATCGAGACCACAACCCTGGTTCTCCGCACTTAGCTCGAGGACGGACTACATCCTTCGTTCGTCAACCTTCGGGGAGTAAATAATCTGGAGTCCATTTAATCGGGAAGCAATAAAATGTTAATAGTTCGCGGATGTGATATCGTCGTTGGCGCCCATTCTCCTTTGCTTTCTCCTTCCATCTTCAACATCTCGATCTTCGTTTCGAAAGAGATCGCGGTGAAAGTTTTGGGCACTTCCGTAGCCCTCGCCGGTGGACCCCGGCTATGGGTGCGCGCTCTAGCGGCGGGGGAACGAGATCGCGTCTTTCGTCCGTTTCTCTTCCAATTGCCTCATTTCGACTCCAACCGTAATCGTGAGGCGGCGCTAAGAGTACGCGATCTTTTCCTATGTGATTGGTTGGTGATTGTTGACCGCGTGGTCGGAATTAAATTGAAGGGAGCGAGGCGGTGGAGGATCTGAACGATCACCTAAGTTGATGTTTCATTTTTAAATCGATTGAGGAGCGCATGACTTTCACTGTCTTCAAGATACGCAGAACTTTCGTTTCACCGAGGCGAGTAATTTTTTTGCGGAGAACGGTTTCCATTTCAAAATCCCGTTAAGGAAGTATATCGAATTGCTATTTTTCTCAGGGATTATATTTTTTATAGCATCTAAAGAAACAGTCGGTGATTCTCTTTAGTTGGATAAAAATATGTCAGAAAATTCCCTAGAAGAACGCGCATGAGATTCAAAAGAGAAAAAGTGCTGGAAATAAACAAGTAATGTAGTGTCGTTTAAAGTGCTTTGACGACTAAGGTCATTTCGCACATATGGGTCCCCACTGGGATTTGAACTCGGGACCGCTTCCACCATATGCGAACGTGCAGCTCACTTGGCTATTCGTGAAATAATCAATTCCGTAGATTCAGCCCAAGGGATGTTAATTAATTACGTGTTCTTATAGCAGGTATGCTTGTATTTTCGTTTAAAATTTTGATTTTAATTCTACTGATCGGAGATCAGCAGGAAAGGCCAAGTTGTGGCAAGATTCAAAAGCATATTTGAGAATTGTTGCCGTATCTTTTGGTGGTTTAATAGCGAGAAACATATATCTTAAATGAACCAAAACAATCCAAACTGAAGTAGATAAGGAAGAGTATTTTTTGGAATCTTTGATAAAGAGTTGAGGAAGTCTTGGTTACTTTAGTTCTTGTAGAATATTCTGATGTGTTTAAAAAGGTACTATAATTGATTGGTATTAAACTCATTCGTATTATTGAAAGTATGCCATAGTATTGATATCGTTGAAAACTCTCACTGAAAATGTTTGGAAAATTCCAGACGCACAGACATACGTCATGACAATTGAGTTTTTCCGGTGAAGCTGTGAAATTCCATTAATCAGATTAGATTAGATCTTTAGTTTTTAATAGCGTGATATTGAGACAAACACTCTCCTCTTGCATGAAGCCCATGTTCATATATCGTGCATATGTAGTATTAGCGGCAATTTTCTCGGTATATTATTGCATTGTAATGAATAGAAAGCATACAAATTCTAGCCCGAGATGGAAAGCATTAGAGGCAAAAATGCCCATTTATGTTGATCATCAATTAAAAATCAATCAATTACTATTTTTTATCATTCAAAATTCGTGAATCTTCATTCTTCAAAGGTCGACGCTGTACTCGGGTTCAATCGCGGCATTAGAGCTGTCAAGTTTCTCTTCCGCCATTTCCCATCGTTGTCTCCATCTATTATTTGATTGGTGAAACCGGAAGTCCATCCGAAGAATAGGTTTCGGATGTGTGAAATTGCCTATCGAATACGTAATTACCTGGCATCTGCCCTTTCTCCACCCGTGTTAATCTATCCCTCGCGCAGCACAAATTGAGCTTTGAGTAGAAATTCTGAAGTTCAGGAAAATCTGTTAAGTCAGCGGTTACCGTGGAATCCGGCACTTGTTGAGCCAGATTTGTTGATAAGACGTAATATATGAAAACTCACTCGTCAGCAGCCTACCTCGGCTTGTTTATCAATATTATCAATACATTTTAAGGTATAAGTATAGTGGTGGTATATTTGATGTACAGTTATACCCCGAAGTTACGTGATTGGACCGACGAGAAATCGCGTGTGTCGGATTTGCGTAAGTCGGGATACATGAATATAAATACGTCGAATTTTGTGTAATTGGTACCAAGGAATAACCGAAACACTGGAAAAAAATATTTAATACCAATTGTTGTTCTTTGTACGTTTAATTTTATATTATAACAATTATAATATAAAACGAAGATATTTTGAAGTCGATGGTTTAATGAAATCTAAAAGAACTCGTTTAATGTTCCAATGCCTTCCTTTTCTCACTCAAAATTTCTTCTTAGCAAGGTAATAATTGTTTTATTCCTTGCTTCATCGGTTGGAATCTCCGTTTTCTAATATTTGTAAACCTTTTCTAATTGATCCGATAGCTTCTGTCATCCTAACAGTTACTGTACGTGAGGGACGGACGAGTGAAGAAAATTGAAAACTGCGCAACTCCGAGTTCGCGCAAGTCGGAATATTATTACATATCTCTTCGACGTATGAACCTTACTTGGGTGAATGAAAACCTAAATTAATTCAGTATAACCATGTACCTATAGTAACTACAACTCACAGTTGTCAAGGGCTTTGTTTATAGGAAATTTATTTCTTTGGATCAGGTAGCCAACTTCAGTTCCTTCTTCCAACTTCAAGTTCCAACTTCAGGACCTTCAGTTTTTTTTGTAGTAATCACTACTGAATTACCATTTCCATGGTAATTCAGTAGTGATTAGTTTCCTAGTCCCGGCCCTCCTCTGGGGATGGAGTCACTATCGATCAATGGTAGTAAAATTNATCCATAGAAAAATTTCAGGTCAATCTCCAAAATATCAACAACCCTCTCATTAACTCCCTCTGGAATTACGAGCCACGCAAACGCAGAAAAAAGAGACGGATTAAAGTGCCTAAATTAATCACATATAAATTTAAATTCATTCCCATTCAAAGTAAAAAACGAAGAAGGTAACGACTTGGGAAACCCGCTACCTATGTCACTCCTAGGATCTTGCTTTAACTCATCCTAGCTCTTACCTACCCAAATAAAGTACCAAAATCAAAAATTTCTTCCACACCCAACCTAACCGAATAACTCCCTAAGTGCAGCCACGGTTCCGTCTACATTACTCCTCGCCTCAAATAACTGCCACCCATGCTACAGCCTATAAAGTGCCCTCCAAAGCACGTTAGGCCATATGTGCACCGTCCCAACGACCGATTCATGCGACATCCTTGAGAATGGCAAGAATCTGCAACAGGTGTCGCAGTTATTTTAATTTGCGAGGACACGAAAAATTTTTCCCAAACCTATAGCAATTGGAAGATTTTAATAATGAAATTGTGAAATGACGGAAAGCTGTATTAAAGGTGTAGTATTGTCTGCGGAAATTACGAGCTAGAATTTGGGTCTGTAATGTTGAGGCTAAAAATGAGAAATAATTCCAAGCAGGAGAATTTTCTGTGTCTCACGTCCGAAGAAATTCAGACGTATCAAGATGGTCCAATTGAACATCTAGGAGAGAAAGCTAAATGTGCGTTTAGTTAAAATATATCGATGGAAGAGTCCAAATGAAGTCATTTTGGAAACAAGATAGATTAATAATGATAATAAGTCGTCTTCATTTGTGCGAGATTGAGACCAAAAATCTTCTGCAGCTAATCCATAAAAATATAGAAATATCAGAGAAATGATCCCGAGGAAAAAAGGTGTTTTTTTTTCTACATTTCTTTAATGAAATTGTGGAATGAATCGAATGTCTAAAAGACGATTTCCGTAAGAAATTTTTTAATAAGGTTCCATTCTTGGGGGCAACAAGGAAGGTAGAGTATTAATAATAATGAAAATATTCTGTGGATTTTGAATCAAATGAGGAATTGTTTCGTTTATAAATGTACTATTAACAAGCTTTGCTTCGATATTTTATTTTATTCTTGTCGATGTCGATTCGATGCATAACCAACCGTAAGGATGAATTCCTAACTGTTCGAGGCACTGATTTTGGGACGGATACCTGCAAATTAATGCAAGGTAATTAGATAAAGGAAAAAGAGAAGATGGCGGCGATGGTGGCATTTTGCTTACTGGTTTGCAATAGCACGAGTTAATTGTTGGATAAGAGATAGTTTTGATATATCGTTGTAGTCATGTCAACAGATAATTCCCATTTTTATGTATATGAATGTAATGACCACGGATAGGCAACCGGCCAGGTGGTAGTTATTGAGGGGAAAATAAAAAATAAAGCACCCTGTCTGGAACACACCCTAACCGAGAGGGAATCCCCTCCAAAACCTCCTGAAGGTACTGCGCCATAGAATTCAGTTACAAAATTTAGAAGTTCAATTCACAATTTTAACTCAATTGCAGTTCAACTACACATCTAGTTTATGAATATATTGAATTCGCAATTTGTTTACAAAATTGGCACAAATCGCAGCGCTGCCTCCGCTGAAGAAAGTAAGTCGTTCCGGGATAACCTTCATTTTCCGAAATAAGATTTACGTTAAGAATCGTTAAGTACTTGTTTTCCAAGTCTAACACTGCCAAGAAACCGCCACTTTCTCGCACTAGTTGGCTAGAATAAATCGTAACCGCTTTGCTTGGCCATTTCTTAATACTCCGTACATTCGCGAGCATTCTCTGAACATTCGCATGCCGAATCTGTGTTCATTATTACAAAAAAGAACGAAGAAAAAACTTGTGAATATTTTTTATCAGGAATACTCGTAAGCGTGTTTAACTATCCAGGAACAAATGAGATGTACCGCTAATGGCAATTCGTGAGCTAGAGTCATAAAACTCCAGGAACCATCAAAACCAACCATCCTGCACCCAGGAAGATATTTCATCGCTTTCTATGCATGGCTTGTATTCACTGCGTCAACAGACGAGATTCAAGCGACCTGCTCGTGTTTCCAGTCCGACGCAACAATAAGGAGACCACAATGCATTCTGAAGTAATTCTAGAGCATTCTTCTTAATGGGCCGCTTGCCATTGTTGTTAACCCTTAAATGGTTAGTGCGGGAAAAAGCCGGATTGTCGTCCGCGATTCTCATCCCCAAACAAACTCTTTGTCATTCGTAGCGGAGTGTTTTCTTTCGCCAAGTAAGGAGTAGACCAGCTAGGGAAAAAATGTGTCGACATTCTTCGGTCTCCCAACGAGACACTGCTTCTGGGAAAGTCGGGACGATCGCGGTGCATGATGGGAAGGATGATCCGCATGGAGGGGAATTGGCAGAATGAGCGGAGGAAATCGGTGGGCGAGGTCCTCTCAAGGGCCCCGTAACCCAGTTAAACATTGCTTCCTCGCTGTAAAAGCATGGAATTTATTAGTTGTCGGCTGTCGTTGTGACAACCAGGGCGGGCCCCGGGAACAACTTCTTTCATCTCTACCAGGAAACAATAGGTTTTCTAGGATGGCATGACATAGCGGAAGCGTTCCTCTTGTTTATGCGTAGAAACCGGTATAGAATGACGTGGGTCGGTAACTTGGAGAATCGATGTATTTAGGTGGGTAAGGTATCCTCAATCAAATCGAGAATCGAAAATGAGGTATCTAGAGGACAAAAAAGCATTTTACGGTCGACGCAAATCTCTATCATCACTTTTTTGTTGAGAACCTTCACATTAAAAGGAACGATGTAAACGGAATAGGATTGAAACCCCTTTATAACAACAGTGATGAAACATATTCATAGAAATTAAGTAAATCCACTTTTACTTTTTTGCGTAGAATACGTTTATTCTCATCAACAGATTATTTTTGTTAAGAACCCATTTCAATTCATATCTTTTTATGTATTGAAAGTTGTGATAAGGCGATAAATCCGAATCGGGAATCGGAAATAGCCAGGAAATTTTTTGGGTATTGGCTCGGAGAATTTTAAATTTAATTTCCGATTCCGAAAACGATTCTTTGAAATATTTTCTTTACAATTCAATCTTCCATTTCTGGTTCTGATGATGAATACATAAATAAGTATTAATTGAACTGTCAGTATAACTTAATATCTTTTTAAACATCTTTAAATCACTAAATTAGCATTAATGGCATAATGATATTTAAAATTATAGCACATAAAAGGAAAAAGCGAAAAGGAAAATTATAATACACAAAGGAAAAAAGTTCAAATTGTTGCTCTAGTGTTTACATTTGGTAACTAATTAATTAAATTAATAGATTGTTCCTGTCTTAGTTTAAACTTTTACTCCAGTTCTCCACAAAAATTATATCCTGCTCTACTTTATAAGCTTTTATATTAATTATTCTACTAAATGTTTCACTAACAAATATACCTTTTTCATAAAGTATTTGTTTCTCAAGGCAACAGTAATTAAAGCAATGAATTTTAGTAATTAAAGGAAATCGGAATCTGGAATCATATCGTAATTGGAAGTTCATAGTGTATTGGAAATTATTTCGGAATCTGTAAAAATCTTCCTATCTTCCTTCCTAATAAAAAGCTATGAATTACCTTCGTTTTTACTTTCAGTACAGTCTTTCATAAAATAAATACCCTTGAAGTAAATCGTCGTCAATCAAGAAATAATTCATTTAATTTACGAGGATTTTTTGTCTAGATAGTAAGTTACACCTATATTGCCATCAAAACTTGTTCATAATACGGTTACGCTTCATAAAACATCATCATTTCTAATTCATAACCACGTACTCCGTCTGTGTGTGGCATCATTAATTTAATTAACTCGCGAGATGTTCATAATGCGAGTGAAATTAATTGTTTTCATATTGAAGTATCAAATTGTTTTCATGTTGAAGTATCACTGTGAAAACTTCAACGGTAGCGTCGATTTAATTAATAATTTCCTCAGAAATCGAAATTTTCCGCACCAGCGATTTCTACGCTTAGCGGTTGTTGCTTCGCTTGTTTTCTGTTGGAAACTCCACGTGTCTTAGCTAATTAATTCATTGATTGTTATCGTCGTGTTGTACACATTTTCTGCAATCATCAAAGAAGAAATAGCTTCATAAAAACATCGTGAAATATTGATATAGATCCGAATTTTCGAAGATTTTGATAAGATTTGGGAAATAAACAACCGATCCCTTTGACGACTGAGACCATTGTTGAATGTTGATTTCATGAATTATCCCATATAAGTGCACGGGGACAATCAGTTCTTATAATTTTTACAGGAAATTTACGTAAAGTAGACTTTCACGACTTGAAAACAGTAGAATAAATGTTATAAATAATGTTAAGAAATGTATTGAGTTATTATAATCTTACGACAAACTGTTTGTGGCTTCGGAGGACCAGATATATACGATAATAGATATATTTTGAAACAAGTTTACTAGTCATATATATGTACATTGCAAAATTTATGTCTGTCCGTCTGTACGCCCCTCACTCTATCTAAGAAACGGCTTGATATAGTAACTTGAAACAAACTGCATTATGTTTCTGCCACTTTGAAAGCTCCACGAAAACTATTCGATTCGAGATTGCGAGAATATTGGTAAAATTAACGGAAAATTACACTCTGAAGTGGTGCCCGGGTTTACAATTTCTCCCGCCTAGGAGGCAGCATCAACATTAGGCCTGACTAAGTTATGGATACATTATTGTTCGAAAATCGAATAAATAATTTGTGTATTTTCTGGATGAATNCGAATGTATAAAAACTTGTGTCTAGAGTAGGGAAAAGTATCCAGTTAAAAGCATAAGTACCGGAGGAAAACGTCCAATGAGTGTGGGGTCTTGCGCAAACCTTCAGATGGTAAAACCTTTCAGATGATAAAAACGTCAAATCAAAAATGTCTCAGCATGACACGCAAATGCAATACATGACGCAAACTGAACTGAAGTAGAAAAACTTTAAAAAGACACTAAATTGCGTTAAAATTCCCTAGCAATAAACGATAGTGAAATAGAATTAGTTAAGCCCATTTAAATGGTCGTTCTATTTTCTCGTAAATTAATTTGAACTCTCGCTAAAGATGACGGAAGTCAATTAAGTATTGCCGTAAATTCTCAGTTTGTAAAAAGCAAAAAACGCTCTAAAAACCATCAAGAAAACACTTACGACTTATAAACATTTCGTCTTCAATGAGAGCATCCTTAAGGCTCTGTAGACAGGATAAAGCTGTCAACCGAGCTGTGAAGGAGCTCAGGACAGTTTTATCATTTCGACAGAGGTCTGAAGATGCTCTCATTGAGGGCGAAATGTACATTAACCGATTTTTCTTGTTGGTTTATGGAGTGTTCTTTACTTTTTACTATTGTAACCATCAGTGGTTTATTCCACTCTTTCAGTTGTGTGTGTTGGAAGAAAACTGCTGAAGAATAACGTCGATTTGTTACCTCAATACAAGTCGGAGAGCTGTTGGATTAACCCTTGCGGGGATTCGACGGTGGTAATATGACGTGCATAACAACGAACAGCCTAAAATTATCTGTTCTGCTGTCGCGAATTAGGCTGCTGTGACAGTGTTTCTAAGGAACGTAGTTGTTGCTGTTGGTCGGCAACCTGGAGTCGGTTGTGGTTAAACCCGTCTTTCGTAGTCCGGTGCAGGTATCTCGGATTTGGTTTGACCTAGGGAAGCTTTGGCGACATAGGAGAATAAATCGCATTTTTTATCACCATCGGTCACTTAGCACCCATAAGAGCCGACGCCCTCGAGGGTCGCTCGGTGGTCGGGAGCGACCGTGGTGGACTTGGGTTGCTGAGGGTCAGAGGGGGTTACTGCGGTCTGGAGAGGGGTTGATAAGAGTGGGACGGGTCCAGTGTGGGAGGTTACATGAAGTGAGGGGGAATAGTGCCGGTCAAGCGTCTGCAATAGGAAGCCACGCATGCCGTTAGCCGCCGCCGCAGTGGAGAGCTTTCTGTGGAAGATCTCAAGGGCCGCCCTTCTCTTATCGCCGAGAGCTGCTCACTTAACACCCTCTCCTCTATCCATTTCTCCCCAGAAGAGAGTCCGCTAAGCGCTGTGCTTGCATTTTCCCGCCCTTTCTTCGAACCTCGTTTGTTACGCGTTGTCGCCCACTTGAGGACCACTCTGAAAGTTTTCCGGCACTTGTACGCCTTATGGGGCCATGTTTTTAAGGTGTCGATGAATTTGTTTTCCTACTTGCTTATAAATGCTTAGCTTTTAGGCGGTTTAAGTGCTAAAATTATTTTTTTTGGGTATCTTATTTTTCCACTAAAGATTGTGACCATTTAGGGAGTGAGAAAAGCAGTATTTGAAGAATAAGATCAGGCAGCATTATTGGAGTTGAACTGTAAGATTTAAAAGCGGGAATTAATGCTGTACTGAAGCTCCTAAGAGCTTTGGTTTTGTGTGAATACACTAGAGTTACTTAGGAGAACCAGATATATACGATAATAGATATATTTTTAAACTAAATTAAGTCCCGTCATGCTTGACGGGGGCGTTTACTAGTAGTAATATAGTTTCCAAATCAGCTAACAGCGTAATTTCTTTGAGATCTATACGCTCGAAGTGGTGTATTGTATTTGGGATTAATTTCGCGAAGTTACATGTTACATCTACGTTATTTAATAAAGCTTATAAATAATTTGCATATTGTCTGTCCCACATCTATTTCAGAAACAGTTTGATATAGTGATATGAGACAAATTGCATTGTAAGTCTACGGGGTAGAAAGCCTCAAGATAAGTATTCTCAAGTCTGAGAAGGGTCGGGTTCGAACCCAGGAGTTCATGCAGCGTTTCCGTAAGAAATTCACATAAGTTCGCTATCGTCATGCTTGACGAGGCCGTTTACCAAACCCAATTATTGACGCTGAGTTCTATCAGTTATCGTATATAAATGTATATGTATATTTTAAATGTAATGTACAGTATTATGTAAAATTATGTACAGTGTATGTAAAAGTAATGTACTTATAGCGGTTAGAAGATGGTAGTATTTTTTCTTACTGATTTTATGGCCAAAAGTTGAAGAATACAAAATTTTTACGAATGTCGATTCCACTTTTATAATTGACAAAATATTCCTTCATACATTTAATTATGAGTTCTTTCAACTACAGCTAACTCAACCATCAATGGCCACTTCTATTCTAATTAATTATGAGTACATTTATTATTCTAAATTTGTCCAATATCAATCGAACCATCTTTTATTCACAAACATATATTAACTCTTTATACACTGAATATCATTTTGAGATATGAGGACCAGATGTATAGATTATTTTTTGAATAAGTTAATTTCCGTCATGCTTGACGAGGGAGTTTATTTGTAACAATAATTTATCCATCGTAAACCGGGGAAATCCCAATTGAATGCGATTCAGTAAATACAGTAAGAAAGTAAATAAAGTAAGAAAGCTTATGGATCAATGCATTTTTGCGTAGTAACAGTTTTTTTATTGAAAAACATGAGGCATAAATCTGGCATCCGTAAAATAAAATAGGCATAATATTTATAACAATACGTTTAATATAGTTTACATACGTGTGATAATTTATAATACACTAACTCGGAAATTTATATTGAAAGCATGTCCATTTATTTTAGTAAAGTCAACCCGGTGGGACAATTGACGGAATTGTATGCCTGAAGTTTAGAAGAATGTTACGATTGACAGACGCAAAATTGGTGAGGTTTATATGAAATTTTGAAGCTGTACATTGCCCTCTAAGATGAAGATATGAAACGGGTTTTATCGCAAATTATCTTAAGCGGGAAGTTGACTTTTTTGGGGATGGGGATCTTTGAGCTTCAAAATTTTTGAGAAGTATTTTTTGGATATTCTTACCAGTTGAGGCGAATGGGAGATATAGATTGGTTGGAAGGATTTGAATTAAAGGTTGGCTTCTTATGATCGCTGTGTCTATTCACTTCCATTTAATAAAAACTAATACATCGACTGAATAGACAGATATTTTTACGTCCAGCATCATCGTCAATGTTTTATTAAGCTTTCTTATGTGTGGAAGATTTATTAGATGAATTTTTTTTCAAACTTGTAAAGATTAACATCATCGAGTAAGTGAAACTGGCTGGAAAATAGAGCTTCATGAAGATTTACTGCTTTAAGAGAAATTTTGCTTTCACAAGTATCTGTAAATGAATTATATACTATTATTTGTATAGAATAGTCAATTTGGAGCATAATAGCAGCTTTTCTAATAAAATCAACAGCAGCGGCCGGGATCTTGTGAAAATTCATGAATACCAAGAGGTGGATACTATTTCAACGTAATTTTTATTTAGACAACCTCTTTCGAACTTACGACGCTATCATAAGTTGACACTAAACTCAAGACATCTGTATATCTGCAGTTGATGTCTTAGGTTTAATCGCCGAAACCGGTTGTCTCAATAAAACTTATGAGACAATGGTATCCATCAGTGGATATTCGTCTGTAACTCTTCTATCAAAGCCCCATATTGTAAACGAAGAAGCAGAAATCACATGCACTATCTTATCAACAAATTGTAATTTACTTGAAGAATTTTCACTATCGAAAGAAATCGTTTCTAAGGAGCTGGTCGATGTTGATTGGATCTTTCCTGAATGTCGAAGGCCAGGCATCGAGTTTGATGTAACATATTGATCTCTCTATCTTATCTATTCTTTGATAGGATGAAAAGTTATGAGAGCTCAACATATCTCTTCCTAAGTAAACTAGAAGAGCTGATGTCTATCACGTCGACCGAATGACGCTCTATTACCAATACTTCTGTCACGAATGTGCTTGAATGCATCTTTATGGGTGTTCGTACTCAACATTCTCTGCGTTATTATTCTTTCTGTCCATTTTAGTGTCTCCTTTGGCCATGCCACTTGACATTTTGTGGGAACCGTATGGAAAAACTCAGTTTGGAGCGGAAATCCTTTGGTAAATTCTTTTGATGAACTTTCCTTGTCATTGCTGTCAACTTCTTAATTTGAAAACCCAGATCGGAATCAGCATGTGCTTCAATACTGCTGTATTCTCCGTTGAAATTCGTTATTTGCTTTGGTTTGTCTGTATGCCGGTAATTAATTTTATTTTTAGTTTTCATTCAAAAGAGAAAGTAAAATGGGGATTTGATGCATGAAATGATGACCTTTTCTCGTTTTTTCCAGTTGGTTTCTTTCGCATCTTATTAGTTTTGGTGGCCTTTGAATGCCTTTCGTACACGTGTACATGCGAGCTTATCTACCACAAGTTCCTCAGCTGAACCCGTATTTGCTAGTTGAGTAAGAAAACCAGCAAAATATTTGGTGATTCGTTTGCAGTGTTACTCGATAGCTGTTTGAAAACCAGCAAAATATTTGGTGATTCGTTTGCAGTGTTACTCGATAGCTGTTTGGTATCACAGTTTTAAATGGTTGACTAAAATGCGATCTGTGTGCCAGGATGCGGCCCGCTGAGGAGTTTAAAGCGGCCTGCCAATCTTCTCGAAGATTTTAAAATAAGTTTCGATCTCAGAAATGTATAACTAAAAAGCGTAGTATATCAATAAACTTCGTTCAATCATTCGTTAAAATTAGTACTGTTTTGTGTAAAACTTAGCTTCTTTGGTGCTCTGAATAGCATACCATTCTATTATATTTATTTATTCGTAATTACGTTGCAGTGTGGCCATCTAGCCAGGTGCCAACGCTGGAGGGGAGTATAACATAAAAAATAATTTTGATAATAATTGACTGGCATTCGCCCATAGACGGGAGGGAAAACCCTACAAAAACGTCCCTTAAGCAATACATTGCGTATACAACTTATATTACAACATATTATACATAACTTATATACAACTATTATTACAACTTTAAAAGTATCATATTACGATAAATCTTTGGTTTACAGTAAATGTCTAAACACTAAGAAGTGGTGCAACGTAAATGGTAGATTATCCATGTAGTCGCATACCAAGTAGATGTTAAAAAGAAAATAAAATAGAGCGTAGTTTTAAGGATTTCATTTTGTATGTGCTTACTTTTAAATTCTTTTCGGCGTAAAAAATATTTTAAAAATCGTTATGCAAAAATACGAAATACTTCTACGAGAGAATGGTAGTCTAATTTATTTGCTCACGTGTTGGATACAATTTATAATGTGTCCCTCCAGCCAAAAAAGTTGGACAACCGTGCAGCATGGTATCGCTGGATAACCAATTGAATCTTTCGTTTTTCAGCGCAAGCTCCTCTTCCATGCAATCTTTGGCAGCAGATCCTTATTTTAAAAGCATCTCTCATCTTCCGTTTGTCACAAACCACCATATCGTTCGTTTAATATTAACCGAGAGTCGCTGCAACTCCGGATCATTTGCATTTCAAGTTACTCACTCTCTTGATACACCTGAAGTTTATGATGCTCTCTTCTTGTTAAGCGGTGCTATCTCAACGCCGCAATTACATTCGCGCTTTTATTGCCTCTTTTACGGCGCTCATCACCGTATAATTTTTCTCTTATTTAAAAAGGTGATTTCATGGGCGAAGATGCGCCAGCTGTCTCTCGCCGCGTGCTTTAGTCGTTGCTTAAGAAATGAGCCTCATTTAAGTCAAGCGACTTCGCTCGTTCGTACCATAGATAACGTATATTGCGTATTGCGATTTTGCGAGAGTTGTTTTGTTTTGAGAACGAGATAAAGTAACTTGAAATTACTTATTTTTAACGTAATTCTTTTCATGAATGACGATTTTTGATTATTTTTTGCTTATCTGCGAAATTATTCCATCGCAAATAAGATGAAAAGATACTAAAATATATAGGTATTTGATTTTTCGTAGTCTTGGAGATGTGTATAATGAATCGTTACTGTATGCATGGATTAAGAATGGGCAAAGTTAGAAATAAGCACGTTCTCATCGTGTTATTCTTTCATTTTTACATCTGCATTAGTTACTTCTTAGAAATCTCATTTTCCATGTGTCCTGTCAGATTCCTTCTCTGCAATCTGTATACTGAACAGTACGTTTTGTACCGTCCGGTAGTTCAAATACACGCCCCATGTGAAAGAATTGGTACGACGTAGATAGCAAGTATAAATTCCATACCTTTCCTTGGTTTCTTTGTGCTTCAGATTACGATCTTCAGTAATTGGAAGAATAGTAATTAAAGAACTAATTTTATCTCTGTCAGTTAATTCTCCTGTATCTTTAAATCATGGTTAATGTTGATGTAGAATTCTGTACAATTATTTTTAAAATAACCCAGTTCTTCGGATCGAAATTGGTTTCATATTTTAAATTTCCCTTTTATTCGCGAATAACGCAATCATTTTCAATTTATCACCACCTTTGCGTTAAACACAATCATTTATTTCAAGGATTCAAACGAAAGGATTTTGTAACCAAATGCTCTTTCCAGACTAAAAATGTCAAGCTCATTTCTCTTTGCTACTCAGCGGAACATGGCACTTTCGTCGTCAATCATATAGTGAATGAAAGAAAGTTTGAGGCTCAAAGAAACCCGTATATTTTACCTTTGACGAGGTTTAGTCTTATTAATGGGAGATTTTGAACCAGTATTCCCCTGAATAGTTTTTGATAAATAATAGTGTAGGTGTTTCAAACGTTGCCCATTATCTAGAAATTCAGCATGGAGAGAGAAATGTGAAAACATAGGTTTAATAAGGAAAACGAAAAGATAAAGATGCTTGCGGACAAGGAGAAGGCGGTAATGCCAAAAGGAAAGAGTTTATTTTTATAGCAAAATAAGATAAATCATATTCAAGGTCAATAATGTTTTGCGACGAAAAAAGTTTTTTGTGGAGAGGAATGTGGAAAAGATGGGGTAAATAAAAATCATTGCCGAATATATTAAACGGGAAAATGACGTGGATTCTTATAAAAGAATTCTTAAGTGAATGTTGGAAAGTTTTACATCTATTCGTGAATGTTTCGTCATGCCTTTTCCGCCAGCCACCCTCCAAACAGAAGCAATGAACCTTGCAACATCTACATTGACCCCACTTCTTCACATTATCCTTTCCAGCGAGGCTTTTAAGTCTGTCTTGTTTCCCTCCTTAATTCATCATTCAACACCCAACACATTACACATCCATGAGCTGTTTTTATTCATTTCCATTCCCTGCCCTCATCCATTATACATCGGCGTTCTTCTGTATGAAAGCGAAGTGCTTTGATAATATTGCCACGGCACGAATTGATGTAAAGTATCTGTGGTTTTTTAGACGTATCAAAAAGAGGTACTTTTCTCCTGTAGCCCTTTCTGCTGTGGCCACGTAAGCCTCAAATTATTTTCTGTGATTAAATTTCTTAAATTTTTGATTTCTTATAAATTTCTGTGATTAATAACTTTGTTTCCTAAACTGATAATTTTAGAGGATGCGTATGTTTTCAGAATCTGAACAATACCAGGCATCACAATTTGTACTTCAGGCGTGCCTCAAGGCAGCGTTATTGGACCTCTGCTCTTACTTACATTTCGCTTTCCCGGGAACGATAAGCAATAACAGCAGGCTGAAGAGGTAACTCGAACGCTAAAAGAACGCTGTAAAATAAAAGTCCCTGTAAGGGTGGTAGACGATTCAAGTTGATCAACTCAGGACCGAATTTCAGCAGTCCAGTCATTCATTTTTATGGTAGAAAAATCTTACGTCTGCAATGCTAATATGACCGAATTCGATTAGCATCGTAACCCATTATTTATACCCGCTGCTATGGCAACGGTACATCGCATATTTATCATAAACACACATTTCGCGCTATCATTTGCAAAAGCTCTCCTCTGACGCCAAGTGGTTCGCTGTCGCTGTGTTAGTGACCTCTTGGTTACATAAATCCCGGGCTTTCCTAATCTAAGCTTCGGCAGGCTTCGACCGGGCCATTCCTTTTCCGATAAATTTATTTATCTTCGCTTCGAAAAAAATACATATTCGTCATAAATAACTCGATTCTGCGTGCGAATGGTTTCGCCGATCTTTTCTCAAAGGTCTTTAGTAAAATCCTTATTGTACCCAGTGCGTCTCCGTCCAAAGTTTAAGTATGATTTAAGGATGGCCTTTTGGAGCCATTCGTATTCGATTTGCGGGACTTTATGATATAAATGCCGTATTTCATGTCTATAGGCTCATATTTTTTTTAGCAAAATTATATGCTGTGTATTCAACCCGCAATGATATGCATTCGACACTCTTGAAAAGGAAGTTACCTGCGTATGATGTCAAAGAAGATATTCTTATATACTATTCTTTTAAATCGGTGTCAAATAGAATTAGTTATTTGGCATTAATCCTTTCATTATTCTAGGATTTTACTTTTGGAGAATGGAATTAATTATAGTTTATGTGTGGTGCATGATTATTCCCTAAGATTGTGTTAACGAAGTTGGGAGCAGTTTTGTTTTTATATATATATATTATAGTATATTTATA
>KZ309063.1:77867-214951 GCA_000376725.2 Ladona fulva
TTGAAAGGAATATTTTGAATATCAATAGTGAAATGTAACTTTTTAGACCTTAATTCTGATCTTTTATTTCTTTTTTATTATTATATTAATCTGTGGATTATTATTGAATAGAAATGCGTGGATAATGCTATAATGTTGTTTCTAATGGGACGTGAAAGCAGCATCCATTAGGATGGTAATGATGAAGTTTTGTCGTAATTGCGTCGGTATAATTTCCCAGGTTAAGTTTGACTGCAGGATTTGAAAGAACCAGAAAAGATTAATAGAGTTGTATATAAAAAATTAATGCATTTTTCCTAGTTAATTTATTAATTTTGTAATGGTTATTTTTGAACGATTCGTGCTATTTATCTCGCTTTCATAAAAAAAAAATTTCATCCTTGTGCGGATAGTTAACAGAAACATGGTGTTATAATTGTTAACCATTTCACTCGCTTTTTCTGCTTCTTAATCTCGATCTGCGATTTTTTTTCAATCAGTCATTTTCTGCGGCGGTTCTGCGTAAGTATGAAACAGTCGCTGTCCAGTACATGTTTGACCGTAGCCATTTCTTGGCGAACTTTGATTAATGAATCCTTCTCACCACTTGAGAACGTCGGCGTCAGATTCCGTATTTTCGATTGACCGCTTCCATTCCAATGGCCGCTTTGTCTTTCGATGCTACCAAACGGCGAATCACGTTCCTAACTCAATTAAATGGTAATTGAGGCGGCCTTCGGACCACACTGCATTATTACGGGTGGTGGCATCACTGCGTCTCTTCATCCTATACATTCCGAGCCTATCCCCGCTTCTTTATGCGCTCAAAGACGGCGAAATCTATTTTGGTGCTCTGATCTTCATTGGAAATTATGATGACGTGCACTTTTGTTAATTTGCATTATTGATAATGCTTGTAAGGCCATTGTTGATAAATTCATGGCCTTGTTGTGTTTGTGCGTCGTTTTAGTGTATTGTTTGGAATTATTGCTGTAAACGATCAGAATTAGAGGGTTAAAAACACGGGAAGCGGAACTCGTGCTAAGAGACAAACGAAAAGCTCCGGATTACCGATTTCTGGGAAGTCCCAATGATCATTTCAGATGTAAGCCTCCATCGTCAGGGAGTCTCCACAAAGGAAGTATGGAGGATTTGGAACGACATAGGCTTTGTCTCTGAAATGATAATTTGGACTTCTCAGGAATCGGTAATCCGGAGCTTCCCGTTTGTCTCTTAGCGCGAGTTCCGCTTCCCGAAATTAGGAAGTGTTTTTAAACCTCTAATTCATTGACATCCGTGTTCCAACCTTCTTTTTCTTACAGCGAGAAGAATGTTCAATATTTATAAGATCATGTTGGCTTACCAACGCCAAGGTCCCGGGTTCGAGTCTCGTATTGTATGTTTGTTGATCAGAACATCGTTGTATTCGTCTGTCCATTGTTACTTTTTAAAAACCTCCTGTAATTTTCCAATTAGTGGATGTTATTGAGGGTACCTGGATATAATTGAATGAATATCATAACGATATTTTTGTACTTAGTTTTTTTTTAATATTCGTATTCATGTCGTACGTTGTCTGAAGGAACTTTCACCAAATATGTCATTGTATTTTCCCGCTTTGTATAAAAACATGTGTTGTTGCGCTGTATGTGGAAATATGTCTGCACTGACCCATTTTTCACGAAAAAAGACAAATAAAACGTATCCGATACTTGCCCAGGAATTCTGCGAAATTGATTCGAATCGTAAAAACCATTTCATCCTCAAAATAGCGTATGATATTGAGGTTATTGAACGTTGTTATTTGGTTTTAATGCATATTTGAAATAAGTTGTTATTGAAAAGTATATATTCAGGCAAATTATTGCTCTGGTTTGTACCAAATTATATACCACTGTAGATTGCGTACCTCGTGTTCACCCTTTACTTAATATTGCTCGGATTTCGTTTGTAAGTATGGTTTTTCTCCTATTAACTAAGCGGAGGTTCTTAAATAATTTTTAAATGTCGAATTAGCAAATTAAAATTCAGCTAGTAAACAAAAATCTCTATGGCATNGGATTTCGTTTGTAAGTATGGTTTTTCTCCTATTAACCAAGCGAAGGTTCTTAAATACTTTTTAATTGTCGAATTAGCAAATTAAAATTCAGCTAGTAAACAAAAATCTCTATGGCATGAATTCTATGTAGTATTAAATTGCCGTCGTCTGAAGGTAGTTCAAACCCGCTGTCCATTTGCCTTTCCTGTAAGAGCCACTTTATTCAGAACAGATCATCTACTTCGGAAAGATTGCCATCATTTTCTAATAGCGTGTTTAATAATTTATTGAGTAAATAAGTTACCTGAATGGCTTCTTTTGCCAAGGTTAAATTGAAATACCGTTAGGAATATTATTCAGCGCAAATTAAGTCTCACAGAAATGTTCAAAGGCGATTGAATAATTAGTAGAAAGCCTTAATCTGTGAGGATCCCTGTTTAAACAGTTCTAAATCATAACTAGTTTGCCAATAGGCACAGTTTTAATTTAGAATGCCGTACCCTTTTCCTCTTGAAAAAGTTTATCTATCCTAGTTTCTTCCGTAAACAAATTTCTCATCTCTATTTCCTTGCATTCTTATATCTATTAGCACTGCTTTCTCCCTCAAGAAGTTTTCTATCAGTTTTCACGCTTCAGGTATAACATCTTCTGTCAATAGCGATTCTTATTCGGCATCATAAATCTTGTGAAATCATCCAGTCTCCTCTCCTCAAACTCAGGTTCTAAACATCTAAAATTCATTTTCTAAGATGAATTATAATCATTATAAATGAATCTTAGACAGCGAGACTCGGAGGAATTTGATTTTCTAAAGTAAATCCAACTGAACGATAATATTTTTACGATTCCACCCGGTGAAATAATATGCCGATGGTTTATATGACGGTATTTCGGTGCTAAAGATGGCGAAGTTTGCTGAAACCGGTGAACGCCACTTTATTTTACAAGACCCAGTTGCTCAAACTTATTCGTCATGTTGGTTTAGTCACCATAAATATTGTTATCATGACGTTTATGGAGTGGAAGTACGGGATCGTATTTAAAAGCTAGATTTCTCCGTATTCTGCTGCTGGGTTTCATTAGGTTGAACTGTTTCTTTGTTTGGGAAAGCACAGAGATTGAAGACATGGTAGATAAGAAATTGTCGAGATTAGCTTTATTTAATTCCGTGAAAAATCGAGTCGGTATGTCTTCTTGGAGATAAAGATAAACGAAAAGGCTAATGAAAGGATAAATGATTCATATTGATTGATTTCCGATTGATTTGACATCGAACGAAGTACATGGTACGTTCTCTGTGGCAGTTTATGTTTCGAATCCATCTCACGTTACTCTTTTCTAGTTTCAGCAGGTGGTTATTCAATAAGCTAGTTAATATGAGGTGTTTATTTTATAAGCAGGTTAATAACAGCTCCTTAAATGTTACCATGACGTTTTCCCAAAGGTTTTATTTTGCCTTTTTACTTACATCTGGAGATCTTAAGTAAGTACTTAAAAAAACAAATAGTCGAGAAAGATCTTTGATTTTTCCTGTGTTCGCCGATTACAGCGGAAGAGGCGGATAATTTGTTATTTGATTTTTCTTTGCAAAAATTCGCGTTTCACTAAGAATTAGATCTTAAACCGTCGTATCGACTACTGAGGTAACGTTCTTGATTGGTAAACATCTTACCTAAAATATATTCATTACGAAAACATTATATTAAGTATGTCGTTAAAACAAATTTAGATCGAAAGTTACCCAATGGAGTTTAATTAGCGTTCTATTTATTAGATTAGATTTACTAGACGGGCATAAAATACCCTCTTTCCATTGTACAAGTATAATTAAAAATATATAAAGACAATAATATAAATAACATTTTGAGTACAGAAAATAAAGTATCTCAATACCAACATGTATTACTATAAAACATAAGTAATTATAATTCATATCTGAACCTTAAAGATGTAAAAAATTATAAATTATCTTACGTACAACTGAAATACACAAACATACAAAGATGTGTTTATGTCTTTGGGATTATATAGGGAGATATTGGTACTGCTTCTGTATTGCTAACCTCTTAAGATCCCACATCTTGATAATTTAAGGTTTAGCGTTTCAAAATCTGTCGTTCAGATTTATTCTTCCGCATAATATAATATTCTTAAAATATTTTCTCTGTTGGTGCGATTTAACGTATTTTCGTTTTCGATCAAATTTTTTAGATCACCTTCAACTAGCTTTGAAGTTATTCTGGCTGCGAAATTAAAAGTTTGTAGATCGTTGGCCTATTTCAGTGGATTAGTCGAGCCGGATGTTTACACCCGTCATTTCCTGTCCATTCGAAAAATTTACGTCACAGTGTTTTAAATGGTTACGAGAATTTAATGATCCTAAATGAAGTATGGAGAAAACAGCGCGCGTGAGACGTGACCGGGAAACGGATGAGATTGAAGTATTTAGTCGTAGGATTTGGGCGAGATGTGTCTGGATAGGAAGGGAGTGTCATCATACCAAATTTGGGTGACTAGGTGTGTTGACTCGGAATGAAGGAGAGAAGACAAATACGCAGCCATTTTGCGACTTTCCATTTCTATTAAGGAAGCATCCTAAATTTTGCAATGACTCAGCGCTGGGTAATTAAAATCTTCTTTCGGGGAGGCAAGTGCTTCCGTAGTCTATACATGGGTGTTTGCTATTTGTGGTGATATGTTTGGCAAATTAGAGTGAGTCTGCGCATTTATAGAAAATACTCACCACCGCTCTTAGTAATCTTTAGGTTTACAGGTACGAAAGATAAAAGGGTTGAAAATGCATGCCTCCCAAAAACACATTAAGTACTTTTAATGTATTTGAAAGAACCCGAACTAAATAAAAGAAAGGTCAATTCCAGTGACCGTTTTCGATAAGTGTCAGTTATAATGTCTTCAGTTCAGTTAATTTCGATTTCTTAATTCATAAAATTTAAAAGGAATAACAAGTGTGAAAAATAGCGACACGACTGGGACTCGAACCCAGGTCTCCATTTCAATTGCTATTTCAAGGTAATAGTTATTTGATGTGCGAGTTATTTCTATTTATCACAGCTGAAAATAAAAGATAACGCAATAAGTTAGCTATGTTGCTAATTTAATACTTTCCTTACTAATTATGAAATTGTTGAATCAGTTATTTGATGTTGGATGTAAGTTAGCGTCGCCACCTGACCATGCGCCTTAATGTGTCGAAAGTGTAAGACAAAATAAATAATTATAAGAAGTAATTGATGATGGTAACTCATTTCGAAAAATTTCTCTTAAATTCTCTTTTTTATGAATCTCGGATGCTATAAAGTTTTACGTTTTATAAAAAGGTAATTGAGGTTAATTCATACAAAGTTTCTTTAGAACTTTATTGGAACATAACTCATCAGTAAATAGTAGCATTGTCATGCCGATTGTTTATAGTTACGGAAATGTTAATGTAAACAAATTCACTATCCAGGTTTTGCTATTTATTACAACGTTTTGTAGCGATATAGAAGTACTCAAAATCTCATAAATTGTGTTTTTGATCGTGTAAAGTCATCGGTAAAATGATTTAATCGCCCCAAGGCAAGAGTACGTCTTTGAGAGCAACTTAAAGGATGGATCAGGATCACTTTAAATCGCGTATTTCTCCTTTGATACCGTGCCAAGTTTTTCCATGGGAATTGAGTTCCACAACACGGGATGCCTCCTCCGTTATATATCATACTCTATTAATGGATCGACGTCTTTTATGAAAGGCCCACGTCATGAGGTGAGTTTGCCAAGAATAGTTTACGTGGGTGTTCTTCACGACGCTCCTGCTTTTCGAGTGTAACTTTTAGGAGCAAAATCGATGATCCTGCTAGATCGGTGCAGGTATAATACGATCTTCATGGGATTAATTTTAAGTCAAAAATTTCCTTATTTGGAAAAGGTAGGTTTGATAAGTTTTTTTGTATATAAGCATTATTTTATTCGTACTGTAATTTTTTATTGCTAATAGGAATCGTAGTGTCATTTCTTTATTATCAAAAATCCTTTTCCTTTAAGACGAAGGTTTACAAACCAGTAATCGGAAATAGAGGTCAAAACCTGTTTCGGTAATTTACATACACAGCAGGGACGTATCCAGAAATTCCTTAAGTGGGATCCAAATTTTTTTACCTGCAAATTGCACGCTGTCATAGTTCGCAAATTTCTCACCATTCATTCCTTGTTCTACTCAAATTCGGACCAAAGGGGGAGTTGTGGATCCCATGGATAAGCAACTAAATCATAGATATCCATCACGCTAACGAAAGGCAATCAAATTATTTTCCTCCCTAATTTATAACACTCTACACTTACCTATTCTTGCCTATATCCTAATATATGTCTTCCCCTTCTAAAGCTGCAATTAACTCACTGCAACTCACCAGTAACACAAGAATTCATTAATTTAACCATACATCATTAGGGAAATTTCGTTTAATCCGATAAATCCTCGCGAGATTTATAATTTGTAAATTTTGCCCCATGAATTATCGTTCATTTCCCAGTTACTCGTTAAAGTCAATGTAAATATGGTACTCTAGAGATCAGCATACTTTACTTCTATTTTCGTGCTTGAATTAGATGTATAGGTCTGAAATCCTTGATGTATCCGAGCGAAATTTCTCCCAGGATTTCCCAATTTACAGCCTAAGATTGGGATGGAATTCAGAATAGCGTGTGCGTAATCCATGAAGAATCAATTCTGATATGCTTTAGGGCGCGACAGTTTCCTTTGAACTCTCCGTAGCGTAAATCATCACGTTTGCAGGAAGAGGAGTTCTGCAAAGGTCATCCGCCGACTTTTATACTAATGACATCATCTCCAACGGAGGAACTTTACAAACTTCAACACATATCCGCAGGGGATGGAGTTTTCTTGAAATTTTGTATTATTATTTATCAGAGTTTAGGAAATCAAAGTCAAGCCGCGCAGGACTTCACTCTCGAGAATATCAAGGGTAGGTTCTGCGAATGTTGTGGTAATAATGTTTTAGATTCAGAATTCATGATACTGTAACGCAAGAAAGGATTCCAAGTACCTGACCGTAAATTTATTAAGTAGTTTCATTGATTAACAATTCAGATTTCAATACATTTAGTTGAGGTGATCTTAAAAGCCCTTTACTTTTATAATAAATTGTATCTTTCTTATGTATATGTACTTAATTTATTCGATTCTGACGAAAGTATAACTCGGTTTCGTTTATTTCCAATTTCAATACATAAAAATTTAGTTTTGGATGTACTATTTGTCTTAAATTTTGCTCGTAAATGCAAAAGTTAATTTAATGAATTAGGCACTTTAGTATAATTTAACCATCCATTCGGCAGCTTTTCTTTGTAATTAACCCTGTCAATTGTTTTCATTAACAAGTCAAGGGTAATGATATTTAATGCTCGTAATTATTTTGTGTACCTGGTGTTACCTTGTCAACACGGTGAGATACTACCCTAATGCTGTCTTTTGGGTTTTTTTTGTTTTCGTAAAGTAGCAGTTTTGCGCACGGCTTCCTTAACTTTCAGACATATAATACCGTTATTGGAGACAGTAGAAGATATAGAGACAAGGACTTTCAGCAACTTACAGTTGTAAAAAGGAAGAAATTAAATCATTGCCCTTCTTGCCAATTCTGTCTTCAGAGACTTCCTTGCTGTTCTCAGTATCTCATGCCTGGGGATCACTTTCTTAACTCCTAGTCTAATAGTTGGGCGATAAAAATGTTGAATTTCAAAAGTATAATAATGGTTTTATTGAATAACATTACCAACCGCGGTGGTAGAGTTGTTATCATACTAGAGCTCTAGCACCAACGTCCCGGGTTCGAGTCCCGGCTAATCGGATTTTTCTGGATAGGACATGGTCACGTGTGCTCGTATATTGTTACTGACTACGCCTCTCCTGTTTTTTCCAATGACTGGATGTTTGCGAGGGCTCCGGAAAATCAATAAAAACATTGATGATAATTGACAATCTAGACTATTGGTAGTTTGACAGGGCCTTCCATGCTGTCGGTACGTCGTTATTCCTTGTATCGTTGGCCGAAGCTTACCTTTGTGTGCCCTATTGTGATTCTTCTGTCGAACCGGATCCAGGAACTGTCTCTTAGCTCATCCTCGGGTTCAAAGCTCATTTCGCCCTTAATTAGGATTCGGGGAGGCCCATGGGATCGTGTCAGTCGACATGTCAGACGAGGCTGATAGGACCTCCTACGCATATCAACGTGGCCACGCATCTTACATGGAAGCCTCACACAATATTCTATTGTGTTCCCCCCCTCGCTGCATTCGTATCGGAGGACCCCGCATGTACAGCGATGCACTTCCTCGCCGATCAAAAGGTGCTCACGAAATAAAAACTTCCGCCTTCAGCCCACGGCAAAGAGTTCCACTGTATCTCCCCTCCCAGATGGAATCTCAAGATCGCTCCACTTCAAACGTGATCCTCTTTCTCTTTACGGGGCTTACGATAGCGGAATTCGTGATCAGGACTTTTATAGTTCTTGCGATTAGCTTTCGCAAGCCTCGTAACGCGATTCGGAACAAAGAAGATACATACCTACTGGCGGAGATCGCTTAGCTCGTATTCAGCGTACACTTGTGTCTCCAGTGAGGTTCATGTGCTGAAATGGGTTGTAGAAGATGTATGTAAGCCATTTGTCACGTTTTACCGTCCTAAGTTTATTATGGAAGAAGAAAGTAATGTTTTCCAAATTGCATGGTTTTGTAGGCAATTCAATCCTTCGTTAGCACAGAACAGTTAATCCCGCAATCACGAATTCTCAGAACTTTTTATCCCATGATCTCGGAGTTCGATCCCAAGTCATGGGCCATTTATTAAGTAGAAATCTGTCTTTTATTGAGTTCTCTTTATTTTTCAAATGTATATTCAGCACTCGTTGCCTTTGACGTATAACTGATACCAATATATCCTGTGCAGTAATCAGTGTTAAATTTGAAAATTGTGGGAACTAAATCTTACATCTTTCTCAGGAAGACGAGGGTTCGAATCCGGGAGTCAATGATATCGTAAGTTTCTCTAAGATTATAGGCGGTTTTCCATTTTCCAAATCGCAAGGCTTCGTTCTTTTATCGATCGCAAACATGGATGGGGACGAATTTCCATTGAACTTGGTTTATCGACGGCTAAACTTTACATGTCCGGTCAACAAATGTTCTTCAACGAAACGCAAAATGACCTTTGGTTGGTAATTGGTTTTAAGGTGCTTCGACAGCTGAGGCAAAATGACCTTTATCTGTTTTTCTCATGGAAGTTACTGACGTTGGATAAATAAGTACAGTGGTACCTCGACATACGTAATTTTTCTTTACTCCATTTGACCTCTAAATACGAGCTTGATTTCGAGATACGAATCGAAAAAAAGGAAAGATGAAATGGCAAACTGGGTCCCGAGGTACGAGAAATAGACTCGAACTGGAAAGAATTAAGTTCGTATGTTGAAGTACCTCTTAAATAAATGCATATAAAAATTACATAAAATACAATCTTATATAAGTACATAATTATTTAAGGGGTGGTGATGATTGTGAAGGATGATTTCTGGTGCCGTATTTTAGGTTTTAGGACATTAACCGAAATTAGCGGCAAAGATTTTCCCATAACCTAAAAGTATGTTGTTTTTCAGAAATCAAAAACAATTCGTCCTGTTTACTCTTTCGAATATATTTAAATGATTAAAATCTACCCTTCTCTATTATTGCGCTTTTCGATGTATTTAAACTATGACCAATGCAAGGAATATTTTACAGTTGGTCGGAAATGTAAATATCGACACCCATTGCCTGAACTTCGTTTGAGAAGTAGGCAAGAGGATTTAAAAAACGGAGAAAACATACAACTTTGCCTGTTGCTTCGAATGCATATTTTTAGATCGGCGGAGAAGCAAGATTCTGTGTCTTTGAAAAGCAACCAAGTAGGCGACTGTTTACTCCCTTTTGATCGATTTACTCCACTTCTGGGACACGTTCTGTGCCCATGCAAATGCTCAAGGAAGGGAATGATTTAAGCGCCTAAATGTTGAGATTTTGCGGTCCTTGAACAGTGGCTGCTCACAAGGAATGGGGACGGACGTGCAAGGCGACGTGACTCTGCGTGAGTAGTGACTCCTTGTCTAACGGTTTCTTTGCATACGAAATGTTTTCTACTCTAATTCAGACCTCCCGAGCTGGAAAGCATAATTAACATTTTCCACTGTCTAAAAACGGCCCCAACGTCCAGGAAATGTCGATTTTAATTTCATTTTCAAGTGTCAATTGCCACGTTTGGCGGTTTGTTGGCTTGTCATCTCTTGAGCTTGTATTGTTGCGGCACGTGCTGAAAGCGAACCTTTTGTTTAATTAGACCAATTGTTGAAGCCTTGCTTTAATTGGAAAAATGTTCGTTATTTGTGCACATGCTTATCGGAACGTGGTGGGCGGTAATGAAGAATGACTTGATGATAGAAAGTTTTGGGTCAAATGAATAATTATTTTAGAGATATATTCAAACAATAGGGGGGAACATGTCCAATGACGGCAAAACCCCATACTTAAAAGATTTCTTTGTTACTACGTTCTCCGCTATTTCGAAAAACCTTGCTAAACAATTTATTCTTCTAATATAAAGTCAGAGAAGACCTAAGGATTTTCCCGATTGCGATTGCTTTCTACCAAACATTCAGCATTGGCGTTGATTGCTTATGGGTGCTTTGCTAATAGCGCGTAATTTGAGGTGTTTGGAATATCATATTAAAGTTGGCAAATATCTTACTGAAAATATAATTTGTTAACGCGAATATAAATCTTGGTTTATTTTATTTCCTTCCTTGTGGGAACAGACTCGATTCCTTATGACCGATGTTTATAATTCGATTTTGCGAGATAAATAAAGCCTGATAAAGAAAGGTTCAGTCGCATTTCGTACGGAAGTAATCAAGTTGTGCAAGTAATCGGTAGTCGATCCCGAGACTTCAATTTTAAATAAAGTAGTCTATCACCTTAGGATTGGCGACTTTTAATATTGCGCAAATTCCAAAAGTCTTTATTTTTTTTGGAAAATTGAGCCTTAAACGAAAACATTTCATTGGAAATGTTCAGGAAATGATTCCATTGATGAAATGGTTGTCAGTAAAGTATAGCAAATGATATTGTATTTTAAATCCTGTTTTTTTCGATAGTTTTCGTCGCAATTTCGATTAAGAGATTTTCTTCTCTTCCCTGCGTCTTTTAGCAATTACGTGTCACGCACCTTACAACATCACGCTCAATTCCTCATTGTTTTTTGCGTAATTTTTTTATTTCAGAACCCGCCCAACAGCCTTGAATTTTGTCATGATCTTCCTCAAGTCCGTGACAGAAATGCACTGACGTTCCAAGCAGGATCTTACTAACCCTACACATTCGTAATTAATATAAGTCACTATCTCAACAATAACAAAATATGAACCTCACCTTTTATGCACATTTCATCTTCTTTGATCTAATACACTTTTGAAGGTGTCGACTTCATGCTTTATTTGGAATAAATATTGACAGATGAACGTTATTTTTGTTCTTTTCGAGGAACATTATTTTGTTTAGTTACTTATTGTTTGTTTATAATTTTGTTTACCATTGTTTTCTTTTGTTTGTTATTGTTCCTTGTATTTGTTTCTATTGTTACATTGTTTCGAGAAGCCTTCCTATTCTTTTATTATTATAGTAGCATTGTTTTATTATCATGGTAGTATTCTCGCATTCTTTCTTAGAACCTTGTGACAATACAACTCATTTTCCTAAACAACCTAACAAACAGGAAGTCCTTTTTCCAACTGATATGAATTTCCAGTAGATTATGTCTGGATGTATACTTTCCTCGATATGAATACCGGGCATTTCTTGCGATGACTGCTATGAGAACAACTTTCGACGTCTTCTTTCGTCGATACCGCTTCACTCACGGTCAACGTGATAATTTATCAAATTTAAAGCGATTCGACGATCGTGAACTTGTGATTCATCCATCCTTTAACGCGTCGATGCGAATATCCATACTCTTTTACGAATATTCCAAAGTAAGTGCGACGTTGATGAATTAGTATGCCCTCGCTGTTACATCTTTTGTTGCTGTCCAAATGCGCATGCACGAAATTTCATTTCCCCGTTGACGTAATTGCCCAGCTTGTTTTCCTTCCTCATTCCCTCGAATTGCCGCCAACGTCCATTATTTAATAGCGTTCTCGTAAAGAGCTGCGGTCTTTCAAAATCATCGCCGTCCCTAATGAAAGTGACAACGTGACTCCGGGGAGCGTGACCTCACGCCTTTTTTCGGGCGAAAGGACGTGACGGTGCACGGTCACGTGACTTGGCATGCGTTGCAGCGCCGTAAGGTCACGGAGGATTCCTTAGTCGTTCATTATTATTTCCGCGATATGCGGATTCCAAGAAATTTCTTAGGGACTCGACTCCGTGGAGGCGTCGTAGGAATCACGTAGACGGGAAAACAATGTCTGGCATCTTTTTTGTTAACTGTTTCGCAATGGAAACGTTCCCGCTAACTCTTTCCCCCCTAACCGTCTGTTCATCCTTTCAATTTTGAGGAACGAAGTCCGTTGCGTGGGTGTTTCGCCGTGCGTGACTCAAGACGTTGCCCGCGTTTTTGCGGAGAGTAAATTTGAGGTCTTTTCGAGAAGATTAGCTCGGATCAGAAGGGACGTGACTGTTTCGCGAGGAAGATTATTCTCCACACATTTGGTTATCGCCGATCTACATATTCGTATCCCTTTGCGAGATGTTTACCATTGCCCGGGGTATTGAAGGCCTTTCCATCTCCGACGAGTTCCATCGGTCGAAGCTCCGCCACCGGAAATCCATCCGAATGTTTTTATCTCTGAATCTTTCCCCTTTCTCAAGAAACTAAATTGTTAGTTACAGGTTCCTTAAGAGGCATCTTTTACTCTGTTCACTATCTTGCGTAAGTTTGCATTGTTATTTTGGTGGCAATGAAAGAATCCGTAGAATCAAGCATACCAATAACAGGGATACTTTCAAATATTATTTATTTATTTGAAATTTTTTATGCTCTGGGAAATTCCCATAAAGCAAGACAATAAAACCAAGTAATGTAAAATTACAAAAATATATGGAAATACAAAAAACAATCAAGACAGAAATAAAAAGAATACAGAAAATCAAAAGAATGCGTTGCAGAAATACAAAAATCTGTGGAAAATACAAAAATATAAAAATAACTAAGCAACAAAACAAAACAAAAATATAAGTAAACGGAGAATTTAGAAACTAAGACAGATAATAGTCATACTAATCGAAATATGTACTCATTCATCAAACACATCAAACATCTGCAGCTAAGATAGTTGAATAACTTATACTTAAAGATTTGCATCGAAGATTTGACAAAGTCAGGTAAAGAGTTTCAGAATTCAGTAATACCGTGAGATATTGTTGTGTATTGTTGCAAGTATACAACTATTTGTAGTCTCAACAAGTTCATTTGCGTGACAATGAGAGATTGAGTACAATAATGAGTCCAATAATGACTTGCTGGAATTTTATGCACCATTTGAATTCATATTAGTAATTTTAATATTCTAATTTAACTGTTTGATGTGTAAGCTAATCGTCTGACTGCCAATTATCATTTCTTGTGCTGGCTTTAATTCGTGATAGGAGTAGGAATATCCCAATTACATCTAATCATACGGTAAATATGGTTTTTCTGCTACTCAGTTTTGTATGTATTTAAGGTTTTCAAGGATGTTAAATTTTTACATTACATTTTTTTGAACGCTAGCAATATTTCGTCAACCATAATGTTAAATAATCAGTTCAAAATAATTCATCATGGGTATTTCAAATTCCGTATACCGTACTGAACGTGATATTTAAATCATTTGTGATAAGCGCTCCTGGTGTACAATAAAGATCTTGAAGTTTTGAGGTACAGATTTCCGCCGATGTATTTTTGAATAAACATCTGTTCTTAAGTAAGCAAAAACTAGTACTGTAATCTACCGGAGAGTTCTGTAAACATAAATGTTATCCTTTCGTGGCTGAGAACTGACTTCTACTTCTTTAAGTTTTGTTGATTACTGTTTAATTATTACGCATGTTTGTTTCTCAGTCACAACGATACACATTTTGTTGGCAACCATTGTTGTATAACTCAAAAACTTTCCGATTTTCTATCTGCTGCTATAACGTGGGTGTGTGAGGCACGTCAAATATATTTTATAGCCAATGAGTTGTTTTGGAGGCCGCTTATCGTTCGTCATCTGTCGACACATTTTTATCGAATAGCTCTCGATCAGTCTTCGCTCGTTCATTCCTCTCTTGTTCCCCATCGTGCGTGGGAGTGGTTGAGATAAAGTTATGGCGCAATTTCGCTCGTTATCTCTGGTTATACAGTTCTCCGGAAGAGTTTTATTTGCCGGCGGCTTGTGCGTGTAGGTGTTTGCGTGGGAGTTGCGCGTTTCATCGCTATAAAAATCCAAGGTGAGTGAAATTCGTAATTGAGCCCCGTGGCCCTTATCGCAACTTCCTTTCCCTTTCTGACATTAATCCGACGGTTTGATAATGTGGGCCTCTTGCGATAAACGCCTTTTTAGGACATAGCGACTTATGTCGTCATCGTTGGAGATTTTCGACGGATATTTTCGTCGTCATTTAAATTTAGTCTCCCTCGTCGTATTTATGCACGAAGTATTGTGCGTGGACAAATTTTAAGGTAGATTTATCATGTATGATGCTAACAACAAGTAAAAGTCTCTTACCATAAACACCTTTTAAGGACATAGAGACATTTGTCGTCATCGTTAGCGGATTTTCGACGGATATTTTCGTCATAGTTTTAATTTAGCCTCGTCGGATTTGGAAACGAAGTATTGCGCGTGGACAAATTCTACGATGTATTTATTATGAATGATACTTAGTAAGGAATAACAGGTGTGAAAAATAGCGACATGACTGGGACTCGAACCCAGGGCAGTATTCTACCACTTAACTACCATTTCGCGTCACTTCTACACAGTTTTGGGAATGCTTTTGTGAGCAAAGCGGGTGGCCTCCAAATTAGTAATGGCACAAACTACCGCTAGATAGTTCTCTCAGTGGGAAAGCTGTAGGCCCTAGTTCGAGTCCCAGTCATGTCGCTATTTTTCATACCTTTTATTCTTTGGGATATAGCCGCACGGCTCTTCCGTGCTTTGTTATTCACCTTTCCTTAATCCTTGATACTAAATAAGTTTCTGCGATCATCTCTTAGGGGTAACACCTGTTAACCCAGTAACATAGAAGTCCCGGGTTCGCATTCTGGTTAGGGCATGTTTATTATGTAAAAGGCCAATTCTAATGGTGGTCTTCCAAGGCATACTCGCCCCTTAAAATTATGGTTTAATAAGGTCTTCGTATATCGTATCGAATATATTCTATACGATATATCGATGTATCGAATCTGAAGTATAATATCGTTAACGTATCAGAGTAATATTTTTATTTGATGTATTTTGGTACAAAATGGAGAAAACTTTGTTTACTTTCGTCTCAGTCCTGTTCGTAACTGTAATAGTATGAAAGGTACTGAGGTATGAGTTATGCCTAATGATGGCATTTTAACAAAAGTGTTTTCACGGTGTCATTGTTCTGGAATAACTTGACCTTTTCCCCTCATAACATTCTGGCGCAGTGGGGAAAGCGAGGAACACTACCTCACTCCTCATCTTATCTAGTAAGCCCCATTCCCTCTCCAAGGCTCCTCTAGCTAATAGTGGACGGGCTGCGATTTAAAATGGTATTAAGACAGACGGATCTATGTAGAGCAGTGTTTGAAATATTTAACGTGTTTTTGTGTTATTTACCTCAGGGGGATTGTCACAATGCGTTGGATCGAGGATTGAGATATAAGTGGGAAGAAGGAACGTATAAATCAGGAGTTGACGGTTAATGTTGAGATTTTCCTTGTAAGTGAGACCAGTTAGTGATCTTGGTTTACTGCCAGAGAAGTGTTGGATATCGAAAAAGTTTCCAAAGATTTATGTATCCTGTGAAATCATGGCTGGACTTCCGTTTAAGACTCAAGGATTAATATGAAAGGTTGGAATGCATTCGATTTTNAATTCCTAGTGTGCCCCCAATCTGATCTTTGCGCCTAGCGCTTCTGATAGCTTAAAACCACCCCTGGTTATTTCCATTCAAGAATGGGAAAAAAATTTTGTCAAAACAATCGAATATATTCAGTCAGTGAAATGAAAAAGAAATTCCATAATTTTTCATCATCTTACTTAGCATGTTACCACAAAACATTTCCGCTTATTTTGCGAATCTTGTATTTATCCAGTTTCTTACTCAAAATTCCTAGTGTGCCCCCAATCTGATCTTTGCGCCTAGCGCTTCTGATAGCTTAAAACCACCCCTGGCTATTTCCATTCAAGAATGGGAAAAAAATTTTGTCAAAACAATCGAATATATTCAGTCAGTGAAATGAAAAAGAAATTCCATAATTTTTCATCATCTTACTTAGCATGTTACCACAAAACATTTCCGCTTATTTTGCGAATCTTGTATCTATCCAGTTTATTCCCACTTTTCCTCCATAACGTTTCCTCCATAACAATGTCTATATAAGTACCCTGCAAGCCGTCTTTCGGCGCGTGGCAGGGGGTAGTTTATTATATAAGGTAAGCTCTAATTTTTTTCCTCATGTTTGTACATACTCATGTTGATACGTTTATAACGCATTAATTTTTCGTTTAAGCAAGCGTGACGGAATCTTCCGCGAATTTTTCCATAAAATGACGAGCGTTTAAGTCAGTACCAGCGGCTTCAACATTCAACTCGTCATTAGCCGATGCTCTTTGCCAGATGCCTAGATTAGTATGCCGGTGCGTTTTCCACTTATCGGCCGTCTGCTATTAAAATGACGCGCGGCGAATTTATTCTTCGAATTCTCCATATCGGCGACGGTCGTTCGCGTCACAGCGCGCGTAGTTGAAAAACATCGAGTCGTTAGGATGCACGTCTCCGCTTCGTTCACTCGCCCATCTGTGCAGGTCCGTGCCCCGTCGGATTCCCGAGGATTGACGAAACGTTTACTTATACCGGCCGTCCTGACTCATTGCCTCCCTTAGCCGCTCCCTCGTTGCCCCTGTGGTACTCAGCCTCCCTTCCTCGCTACCCACCTTACGCCCTTTCCTCAAACTCATCTCTTCTTTGGCGTTCTCTTCCGCGCCTCTATTTCCTAGAACCTGATCCCCTTCAAATATTCCTGACAAGCGCAAACGGGGCCTTACGTAAACCATTCTCCGACCAGCGGCCCTCAAATCTCATCAGAGCGGCCCGCGTTGCTTAAAAAGGAGTACAAATGAACGGGTGTTTCAGCTATCCCCAGAATATAATGATAATAACAATAATAACAATGAAAATAATAATATTAGTAATAGACTTGGTAGTATAATGAGTGCTTAAAATGGAATTATTTGCATAATTTGGATCCCGGTATTATCATGAACCTGTGCACAAATAAATGGGTGTTTTAGCTATCCCTCGAATATAATTATAATATTAATNTTCTCCGACCAGCGGCCCTCAAATCTCATCAGAGCGGCCCGCGTTGCTTAAAAAGGAGTACAAATGAACGGGTGTTTCAGCTATCCCCAGAATATAATGATAATAACAATAATAACAATGAAAATAATAATATTAGTAATAGACTTGGTAGTATAATGAGTGCTTAAAATGGAATTATTTGCATAATTTGGATCCCGGTATTATCATGAACCTGTGCACAAATAAATGGGTGTTTTAGCTATCCCTCGAATATAATAATTATGTTAATAATAATAGACTCGATAGTATAATTTATACTTAAAATGGACTTCAACTACCGTTTACTTTAGAGCCTTTTATCATGGTGACTTGTTAGATTTAAAGCGAAGATTACAGTTAATATCCATGCCAATTCATTATATTTATAGGAGATTAATCTTCACCTTAACCCCAACAAACCATTATAATACGAAACCTGAAGTGATCATTAGTTAAATTCCATTTAAAGTATACATTATAATACCGGGCCTTTGTCTTTCCAAAGCGAGCGCTGTTATAGCACAGAGATAAGATGAAAATCTGGCTCAGTTTTCTCGCATAAAATTTAATGCTCTTTTGTTTGAAATATTAATGTTGTTTAAGTGTACACGTACAAATTTGTATTCCGGTTACTTGCACTCTTTAACGAATATTATATTTTCTTCTTTGCTAATAAACACATCTTCATCCATCTTAGACTCTCCATGATATTTGGAGATCATTCCAAAAGAATTTCTTCTAGTATTCTGAATGATTTTTATTAGAATTACCTCTATGAAACTCCAGTATGTTACTGAAATGAATCAGGCTAATCCATAGGACTATCTCATTCATGGCAATGGACGGTAGTTCATCTAATCACTCCAAAATTCAAAAGTCATTTAATACTTAGGTAGTGCATAATTTTCATCGCGAATTTAATTTTGCTACTCCATCGCGAGACTGGCACACAAAATTCAACTCCAACTGATTGTATGAAGCATTAGTTCAATTAAATGAATGGTAGTTCGCAAATGAGTTCACTTTCCTTTTGATTCATTCTTGGATTGGTTCCACGCTTTTGTGTGATTTTGAGTATTTTGCAATGTTTAGCTAAACAATGGTGATAGTGACGTAGTGGATCCATAGCCTCCTTGATGTGTTATCTATCGTTTGCATTTGGTAATTAAGTTTAAGCAAGTATTTTATTCAATACTTAATGTGTATGTAATTAAAAATTGAATAGTTAATTTTTGATTTTAAATTGTGCATGCATCATATGTGTTTTGTTTGTTTGTAACAAATGTAAATAATTGCAATGTAAATTTGGTCACCAAATATCGTCGAGTTTTGTGAATGTAATGCTTAATTGCATAATATTCAGTAGATTTGTTCTTAAACTGCCACAGAAATTAATAATAGCAATAGTCCATAATAATTAAATATAAATAACTTTTAATTTTCTCAAGCCAGAATACGATTACAAAAAATAAGTAAGCACTTCGTTATTTCCACAGAGAATATTTAATCTAACGACCGGTTTCGGCTCGCGCCATCATCAGGTAAATGATCAGGAAACAACACACATATATATACATATCAAGACAGTTTTAAGGGGAGAGTAAGGAGAGGGGAAGGGTTGGAGAAAGTACACTCATTGGTGAGATTGTCCGCCAACGTTATTTCCAAAATTTCCAAGGCATCAAGCTTCCTTCCCTTGGGCTGCCGATGTAGGAGTTTCGCGGAAAAAGTGCTATTGTGGCCGCTCTCCAGGAGGTGGGCTGCAAAGGCTGAGGAAGTTGGGTTTTTCAGCCGGTAGCTCCGCTGGTGTTCTTGCTCNCTCTCCTTACCCTCCCCTTAAAACTGTCTTGAGATATGTATATATATATGTGTTGCTTTTTTGATCATTTACCTGATGATGGCGCGAGCCGAAACCGGTCGTTAGATTAAATATTCTCTGTAGAAATAACGAAGTGCTTACTTATTTTGTCATTATGGCTTTCCACGAAGTTCGGCCAAATACCATTGAATTTATCCAGAATACGATTGTTGTTAAGCGAAGTGTAATGAAGTAAGACCGTCATTGTTGAAGTCGGTGGAATCGGAAGCGAAACTGCATCATAGGTATTATAAGGTCAAAGCTATGCATTATCCGTCTGCGATTTATCTTTTTTCTGACGGAAACCCCTTCAGAAATCCCATATCTCAACCTAGATTTAAGATATCTTTTATGAAACGTCATGGAGAAATCATGCAGTAATTCTCATTGACGGAATCGTAACCGACCCAGAAGTATTTTTTGTTGTCCAGAAGATCCCGTTTTTACTCCCACTGAAGAGTTTAACTTAACAGTTAATCGCCAGTATTCATGCCTGCCATCCTTGGGATCCGATCCAAGATGGGATTTATTATCCTCAATCACGTCCTAATAAAAGACTCCATCTAATCTAATATAATCTCATCTAATCCATCTTCCACCCATTCCCTCCTCTTTCTAATCTCTCTTTCTCCCTCTTCCATTTTCCCACTTCTTTCCTCCGGCTTCTCGCATTCTTCCCAGTTTCTTTAATGGCTTCTTCAGCTCCCCTCTCAACTCCTGGAGACCGCCCTTTGCTTGGTTTTTGTCTTCTTCGGGAGCGACACTTCTCGCCGCTTCGCTTGAAAGACTGTGTCGGATCCGATGATCGTCTTCCTTTCAGTTTCTACGTCAGCGGAGCAATACAAAGCCCGCATTACAATTCTCCGCGGTTCTAGCGTCCGTCGGCCGAGGCGCTCGTTTCGTAATTAGTCAATTAGCATGAGCGTCTTTCGCAGCGTCTTAAAAGGACTGTTCTGAATTCTGATGGCGCTCTCGATACTGTTATTGCCAAGATAAAATCTCCGTTCACCTTTCGTACTCGATCAAATTCATTAACGTTAATTTCTGTTTCGATTGTTATCGAACGCCGCTGTTTCCCTCTCGCGGAGAAGCGGCGTAGTTTGTATTGTTGCTAATTTGAAAAACAATCATCTGACGCAATATTTGCTCATCGGTTTCTCCCTTACCTTATCCGTAGAGTATTTATAACAGCGCTTGAGGCATCCCAAGTAGCGTAACTTCCACTAGATTGCTTTTTAGCAAAACTTTTGTTGTAACAATTTAAGATTTGAATTTATTTGAGCTTATCTTATTTGTATTCGACCCTTATTTTGCTTACATATATGTATCATAAATCAATGTCGTGAGTCCTACGTGTTTGGGTTAATTAAATAAACAAACAACTTAAAATTGCTGTTCGCAAGTTGCATGTAGCTTTAGCTCTAAATCAATAACATTATCCTGGTGCGAATTAAGCAGTTAGGAGTCAGGGTCAATTTAGGCCTCTACAAAAAGTTATTCATTATTAAAATCCTAAAATGTGAATTTGAGGAGCCCATTTACAGCGAGGCCCTCAGCTACCGCCCATCAGCAACCAACCCAAGACATAAGCATCAGTTTCCTGTATAGTTGAAATTAACTCCTAAAATATTTACTTAGTTTATTTCAGAGCATAGTTTTCATATTTAAATAACTTAAATTCATTTTTGAGGGTATCATTTTCCTTTGCAACAAACTTTTCCGCAGTTTCTATGTCGTAATATTAGATGTTTAAGGCTTAGATAGAAGAAGGGACTTATAAGTCTCAATCTCGCCCTTCAATTAAGACGTTTTATTATTATTATTGTTATTAAAAACGTGAAGTAAAAAAATGAATACCACAATCCTACGTTTTGAATATTATGCTGTTTTGTTATGCTGTTATACTCGATCTTTTTCATTGAAGGTATTTTTTTATGGCACCTCCTGACGAACCTTTCTGCGGCTTAGGTGGACCTAAATAGTAATCTCTATTTGGATCATCAATTTTGTGTTTTGGTTTCGTATAATTTACTAACATTATTGCTTTATATTTGCTTGTGAGTCCAATTATGGCTTAAACGCTGAATGTATATATCTGTGACTTTATTTTCTAAATGCTATAATTGTTACAATATTTTGTAATTTGTTTGTTATAAATCTTTACTGTATTTTAAAAAATGCTCTGAATCGCAGTGGTAAGAAGTTTACCAGCTCAGGTTCAGTAATTGCGAGGATATAAAAATTAACTACAACACTTGAGTAATTAAAAATTGAAATATTTAAAGCGAAAACTAAATGTTTTTTTAGAAGCAGATGCTCGGTTAGCTTCCTCTGAGGAATTTCCCACTTTAACCGCATTGTTGTCTGTTGCAATATCTCGCCGTCTGCGGCGCTGGGATGCTGAGTACCATTGTTGCGCTCTCTATTGCCGTTTTACCGGGAAACATCACACGTCGCGGAGAAATTTCAATTTTCAATTTGCGAAGTACAGATGTGCTGTTAGCGGTCATCCGGAGAAAGTTTTAACCAGGAAGAGGATTTTTCGTTCTGAATCTCCGTTATGGTGTCAGTGGCGGTAATTGAGGACTTGAAGTGCTCCGACAGTCGAGGTGATTCGCGGTTTAGGCTGCCCAATTTCTCCCATCGAATCGCAAATGTAAACATCACAGAGATTCGAACTCTCCCCTTCCATCTTCCGCGAGGATCGTCTTGTTTTTTTTTCTGAAGTTTGCTTTCGCCTCTCCAGCCACCCCCCTTCGGCAAAAAATTCGCCAAAATTATTTGGAAGAATCGCGTTTACCTGAGAGAGGTAATGGATGAAACCAATCACGTGTTATAATATTAAACGAAATTTCAGAAGTCTCGTTACCTTATCAAGAAAGATGTTATCTCTGGGAAATGTTCGATTTTTTATTAACCTCACAGAATCTGAAACAATAGCAATTATGCCAAAGGATAGCTGATTTTGTATCGGTGATAAGAAGTGTAACAAGTAAATGCTTCTTTTGCTATCTTAATACCTCTCGTCTTTTGGCGAAATAATCTGATCCATTGAATGTTATCGGAAAATTTCCTCACCAAAAATATCATCCTAGCCCTGGACTTAATATATTTTGAGGTACTCGAAACTTAATAATCTGCAAAAAGTTTTCAACCATTCCACCTCTCTTTCTTGTTTATCATAGATTCAAAGCAAATTAAGTATGAACTGTAGCGATGAGCAGTTGTAGCAACGAGTAAACAAGCGTTTTTATAGGCATTTATCGGTATCCATTTCCGCGTTGAGGGAGTACAATTCCCTATACTCGGTTTGGATGCTATTCGCATAAGTTTGTTATAATTATTGCGGTTATCTATGTAAGTTAACTCATTTATGTGTACTGCCGGATTCCATTAAAATATGTTGCTAATGCCATTGCACTCTCAATGTCATATAAACTTTAAACAGCTTAAGAAATATTTTGGTGACCAGAGAATGAGCTATTACCGTGGAGCACCACAGATAGAGCATGTATTATCTTTCGTAGACAGATTACTCCACGATGTTACTAATGTCTTTATAAGAAAGAATGGAAGGGGAGTAACTTAAAATATACATGTGAGCACCTAGTCCTAATAATATATTTCGCGAGATGATTTGAGGAAAGCTATTTTGAAGACCCAAACGTATGCGGTCTTTTTCCAGATGCTGCTTCATGTAGCTCACGTGAATAAGTAGGATGACATCCTCGAGTAAATATTCCCTCTCTCGAGGTCTTTCGCGAAAACGAAAAACAAAAGTGCAGCGCAACATGGCGTCGCCGCGTCCTCTCCTCGTGCATTTTCGAGCACTTTAGTCGGTTTGAGCTTGTCCTCATGCAGCTGTCGTCGCTATTGGCACCGATTTTATATATACTGTCGAAAGCGATCGTGTCGGCGTGTATTTGTATCACGTGAGGCGACACGTTTGCCTTTAATGAGAGGGGAGAAATCAGCGGAGTGGGAAGTCCTTCAAGTGGTAAGGAGGGATTTCCTTGTCGACCCCGTAATGGAGCACGCCTTATCAACGCACGCCTTCCTTGCGTCACGCGCCCCCCAAAGGGTTCGTCTGCAAGCCATTTCCTTCCCCCCGCTTCTTGGCCTCTGACATCTTTTATGCTTTTCCCTTGGCAGTTACTTATGCAGTTCACTTCAGGATTCTGGGTAGCTATTTTGGCCTCACTGTACGGATCCAAGGATGGAGATAATTTATTAATGTCTTCACGTTAATCGTGTTTATTACAGATATTGCTTTGCATTGCTTAAGCAGCAGGTTCTTTTGCTGTGAGTAGGAACTGTTTTATCACTCTTTTGGGTTAGATATTGATGATATCTGTCTTACAAGGAGTGTAAGGTTGAGCTATAGTATAATATATATTTGACCTTGCAAGATTGTGTTGGAATGATTACTACACAGTAGTTTCTGGGACAAATATCAAAGTAATATATTCAAAAGAAAATTATTCGTTAGATTGCTAAAGAAACAACGTAATTGAAGGTATCATACAAGGCAGAATGCGGTGAAAGACTTAATATCATATATCATTCGACATCTTTTAGAGGTTACCTTCCAAGAAATGAAGGGTGTAAAGTAGGACCCCCATTAACTGAGAACTAGAAGACTCGTTTGTGTCATCCATAACCTTTTATTGTCTAATATATCAATAGATAGATATCAGTCGAATTGCAAGTAATTTTGTGGATAAATAATGTAAATTAAACGGTGAATAGATGTGATGATTAAAATTTTTTATTTCGATGATTGTTTTAATCCCTTGCCTACAAATTCTCCCAAACGGCGTGGAGAAATGTTGTAGGGGACCCGGGTTCGAATCCCGATCCCGTGAGACTTTTTTTTTCATGTCCGTTTTTCCTTGGTAAGTTTCCTAGGTGCACGCCTTATCAGTCACCGAATTCCTTTTCCTTGTGTAACAGTAAAATGGTTAATGTCGTTTTGGAATCTGCCTCTACGATCGCATCTTCGTTGCTTTTTAGTTACTAAAAAGGGAGTAATTTTTATTTATTTAATTGCGAAGGCCTTAATTCAAGATGTTTGCAAATTTTAATTAAAATTATACTGAAATTGACGTGCTAACTGATAAAACACCTTGATGTAGAATTTTATTTTCGCCCTTTAACTTGGAATTTAACCCTTCTTTGCACACAATACTTCTCGTGTGAGTGTATTATCATTTTATGTTTTTTTTCTTTAGTGAAAGAATGAGTTTATAACGGCCTTCTTGATGTATAAGTGATTAATAACCGTAATTCTGATATTTTTCCTTATCAGTACAAAAATTGCGATTTATTAGATACGTTTAAGGAATTCGTGAAGATACGTTTCAGAATTACGTAGTTTATCGTTGAAAGGTTCAAAATCTACGCTTAATTGAAAATCGCTTGCTAACTATTTCGTATTTTTATAATCTATGATTGTTTTCCTGAAACTCATTCTTTTTATCTAAAAATATAATTAAACCTGCTTAGTTACACACAATTTCAGTATTAGTTTCCAAAGTTCGTGACTTAAAGAGGTAAATTTTAAGTAGTAATAATTCGGAGTTCATCTGTTGCTGATAATCCCATTATTCTAACTGACCCTGTTATGGATTTCAGCGCAATCTCCGGTAAAATTATTATCCAGCTTGCGGCTGTTTTATGAATAGCTCATTTGCTTCCTGGGGGTGTACGTGTGCGTAGTTCATATTCTTGAACGAAAAAGAAACCTTAAGACATCGTTCCGCCTTCCGGGAATAATTAGGCAGACGAGACCTTCAAAATAATAGGTGGCTATGTGATTCAGATTTACAGAATTGATCTCAATACAATCTTACTATGATTTGTTGACTCTTTTCGTACTTTTCTTGCAATGAAGTAATGTCAGCGTTACCTTGGTAGCTGCTCAAAATGAAGGGCCCTCGTTAAGAAGCGAAAACAGCCCGGCACTCGTCCGGCTTCCAATCTCAGATGTGGTAGACATGCTAACTCTTTCTCCAGACGAGACAGTTAATTACTGAAATGCTTCATTGGACGTAGAAGCGGAAATGAAGGTTTCTTCATTAAGACTGTCCAAACTATACGAAAATGACAGTTGGGTTAGCGTAGTTAATTATATCGCTTCAAAATTTGAGCTCGTATCCTGGTGGGGGTTCTTATTTATTATCATCTTCCTTCTTAATCGAGCAAGTTAGGGAATGGCCACCAATTAATTTATTATAGACTTATAGGATTGTGCATCGAATGTTTTCTTTAAATACGAAGTTTTGAATGCTATAATATGCGGGATGACTTATCTGGAAGTGTGAGAAATTTTAAGGTTCACGAGCCTGCCTTGAGGTGGAAGACTTCTTCATCTTAGAATCTTCCTTAAAACACGCAAAACATCCTGAGGCGGATTCAAGCTATCGAAGGCCCAAGGCCCAAAGATCCAATTGACGCCCCCTTAAGGATTTATGAGTAAAAATTCGATTTTTTTCATGAAATACTTAAATATACACCCCATTTGAATCTCAGTCACTTCACTACGGCAAGAATAAACAAGTTTTCAAATACAATACCTAGTATTCTATAAATTACAACGAATAATGGATAGCATATTTTTCGTAGTGACATAAGCAATGTAATATATTCTGTAATCGTATCATGTAGACTAGACAAATAAAATTTTTCTTGAAGCGAAAAACCAGAAAAATTTGTTATTGAATTTATTAACGCAGTCATATTGAGGCCCTCAGCTAGCTCCTATTGCCCCTAATTATAAATCCGCCCCTGGAAACATCTATAATTACCTTATCTTCATAACAACTCTGAAAGCTTGTAGTCTTGTTTTATCAAAAACGTTAATGCGTCAAAAACAATTACGCAAAGTAGTAGCGTACGAAACGCATATTTCTGTCTTTGGTAACGCAATGGTACCTTTTTAATACTTATAACATTATAAATAGAACCGATTTAAAACTTTTCATCCATAAAACTGAATTATTTTCACTAACATGGCTACTGTAGATAAAGTATAATTACTAAATTTGTTATTCTATTAATTGTTTTTTGTTTATTAAAAATATTTGTTATTCTTCTTTCTGTTTATTTCGCCTAAATGTCATTTGAATATTACTCCTAGTTAGTGTTTATTTTTGTCATTCCTCCTATCATTTTATTCCTGAAACGTTTACTGGAATATCTCTCCTCGTAAAAGCTTTTCTCCCCATTTTTTCTGCATATTTTTTGTTATTAAAAGTCTTGTCCAGTCTTATCCGACCAAGTGCTCCTCCATCGATGTTTTCCACTCTTTTTGATACAACACTATTATCAAGCCTCCATGTAACAGATCTTTGTTTCTCTCCGACTTTTATGAAGCAGTTTCAATGTCGTAAACTTTTACTACGTTTTAACGAGTTCAACCCCAATTTTAAACGAATCCCAGCGTAATAAAATCTTTAAATCACGCGGTGATTTATTTCGTGTGCCCAGGATAAAACGAGGCTTTCATAAATCTCTGATTTCGAGGAGAAATTTTTGATCCAAGTATATTCTTGTAGAATCTAAATTATGTAGAATCGATAAAAGCCTGCGGAAGAACTGTTTACTTATGAAGAACCTGATGAAAATGTATCACTATGCTGATATAAGAAGTATTTGAAATTAAAGTTCGTTGAGAAATGGAGCTTGTGGGATAGCTGTGCTTTTAGGCTTATATTTGGGCTGTGGCTGATGATGGCTGCTTACTGGCTCCCTCTTTGAGGACCGTGGCGCAGATTGGTGCCGCTAATTCGGTGCCACTCACATTACTTACTTAATCGACTTAGAGAAACAGCCCGGAAAGTGCAACGTATGGGTTCGCTGTCACAAATTAATTTTTCTCTCCATTTAATTCCGTGAATTTCGTCAGGTTTGCGGCTTTCCATGCAAAATTACCATAGGAATACTGCTAAAACTGCATTAAGTTGATCTTTTCATTTCCGAATGCCTAGAATATCTTTAATTTCTTCTGGATTTCAAGAAACAATGAGCTAATTATAGATTTGCGTTCACAGCTGCACTCTATATTCCACTGTCACAAGCGATTGCTTGTCATTGTTGCGTCACATTTACTCGATTCGGCCCGACAAGATGTCTTGCATTGGGACTACTTTTTTTCTTGAAACTCTCCCATCTGGGCTTCTTCGGGAGATCCCCGCAAGGTACGGACGAATTCTCTTGCCATACGCCACGCGTTGTCGATTTCTTTGACATTGTCGCTGTATTCGTCAATAATTCCCTGTTTGTGTTGCGCGCCCATTTAGTACGCGATTGGAATTTCATTGGAGTTATTCGAAGAAAGAGTTTTAATGATGCACGTATTCATGGTCACGTACGAGGCGGCGTCCTTCCCGTGCTCAGCGTAGCGTTCAATCCCGAGCGTCTCGTCTTCCGCGCGTGTTAAACAATCCCTTTCCCATGTATACCAGCTGTCTCTCACCTTGTTCCAAATGTTTATATCTCACTTTTTTCTCCTGCTCGCTCTGTTTGGATCCTATTCTCTCCTTTCTCCGGATACCCTTGGGAGAATTCCTTTCTTACCCCTTCCCTATCTCTTAGCATTGCCTCCGTCAATTCAGGCGTAACCTTCCTTGCATTACCCACATACTTTCTTCATCCAATCCCGTCATGTATGAGGTAAGAAAATGTCACGCGCGAATGCTCTTTCGTGTTTTGAGGAGATTTTTATTTTTGAGATTAAAAAAGTTTTTCAGGATATATTTTTATTTCTGAGGATATTTATTTTATTTTTCAAGGATATTTTTAAATATTTAGAGATTTTTTTATTTTTGAGGGTATTTTTTTGAAGAAATTTCTTTTATTTATTGGGAGATCTTTTTTATTTTTTAAAAAGATAGTTTTGAGGATATTTTTTTATTTTTGAGTTTTTTTTGTTTTGTGGATATTTTTGTTTTTGAGGATATCTTTTTTTAATTTGAGGAGATATTTTATCTGTGAGGAGATTTTTTTCTAATTAAAATCATCGCCAAAGAAATTTTTACAAAGCCGTATTTTTTTATGACATCATCCTCTCTTACGAAGTATAAATTGCCCCACTGAAATAACCATTCAATGCAGGAGCGATTTATTGTGTGATTAATATCACCAGAATTCCCAGAAATTGACGAATTTAAATAATTCGGTCCATAAAATTGATATACTTATTTTTTATCAGTTTTCCCAATAAAAAAGATGGCTTTGAGGAAATAAGCGAGAAAACACGTGGTTCCATAGCTTGATTTTAGATGAGGAAATAAAACAGAAAAAGTCTGCCGCATCCGGGAATCAAACCCAGGTCTTCTCCTCTCCGGGCGGTTGCTCCAACCTCTTAAGCTACCATGACAGAACAATCTCTCCTTTAATGTCATATGCTACGATGGGACTCGGTGTGTTCCGGAGGATTCGTCTAAGATGGATCGGTAGATGATTCATCGAAAACAACATGACGGTGGCGTAATTAATAAGGAATTTTCATTTTTCTAATTTACGACGTTCAGTTTTTGCTACAGTTAGCAAAAAGCAAGTCATTTTGAAATGATTGCATGTGCACCTCACGTTGGCAGTGTTCCCAGACCGGTGGAATATGTTGTATATTTTTTAAGAATTAGTAACCATATATAACATACATAAGTTTTCCACCTTTCGGCAGGTTCATGTGCCCTAATATTCCATACTCAACGCCATTACTTTTGCTTCCGGGTAACTTAACCAACCTTTATGTCACCTAACAACTTTTGTCTTTGTCTTCCCCTATGCTTTTTCTCTTGTATCCTTCCTTCAATAACATTCTTTCGCTATCCCTCTCCTCTCAATGTTTGACCCTCCCATTTTCTCTGTCGACGTTTAATTACTCCAGTAAAAAATCTCTCTCCCCGACCATCTCTAGTACATACATCTCTGTTTGTTTTTATATCAACACAACTTACTTTTTCCATTCAACGCCATACCCACAGCTCAAAGGCCTCTATTCTTTTAATGTCCTCCTTTCGTAAGGTCCACGTTTCACACCCATACAGCAAAACACATCAAGGATTTTACCAATCCTTTTCTTATCCTATCAAGTAGCCATTAGTTGAATATGATTGGCACTCCAAGATAATCACATAAGCATAATCTGACAATTTTATAAAAGGCGCTAAAATTATAAATATCTTCGGACTCCACATTCCCTACGACATTAAACATTTCTCTCAGCTTATTGTTTTCAGTTTTACAGAAGGCGTATGGTTTCTAAGCTGCGAATTTCTTATATTAGCTCTCGTTCGTAATTTTAAATGCTAGCAATCATTTCCAGGGCTTTTAAAATTCGGCAAATTGTAACTTCCACTTTCCACCTCTGAAAGAATTTGCCCCCTGGGCACGTGCCTCTTTCGCCCCGACCTCCTTACGGCCCTGCCCACGGCTAACATTTTTGAACGAAACCACTTTTTTCCGCAGTTATTTTTAAGTGGGTCAGAGATGTTTTACTCTTAAGTAATTATTTTAACCGGGTTTTACATTCGATGGCTTCAATCTCGTCCCTCAAGTGAGAAATTCCTCTTTAATGTGCGAAGTTTAAATTCCTTGGGTAGCGCAGTATGGACTGATACTTGATACAGCGAGGAGGTGCGGATATGGTGGTAGACAGCAGGGGTGTAGCCAGGATTTGTCCATGAGGAGGGGTTTAGAGCCATGGAGTAAACTCAACTCTGCGTTGCCTACGATTCACCAGCAGGAAATCTAAGATAGATTTTGGGCGGACAATAGATACTGATAAAAATAGAAACTGATTTATTTTAACATATATACGCTGAGAATCTCCGGCAGTGTTTGTATGGCATAATTGCGGAAGGCCATCCTCCCTCATGCTTTCTTTTATTGTTGGCTCTGTTCTCATTGGCTACGCCTCTGGCTGACAGGTGCTTTTTTCGTAGCAGATCCATGTGCTCTACCCTCAAGTACGCTCTTCTGTGTTTTTCAACCCCAGAAGATACGATTATCAAAAGCGATCTTTAAGTGAAGGAAACTTTCAAACGTCATAAATCTACTATCGCGAAACATTTCTGTTTTTATATCAAATATCTTATCGATTTCAATTCTTGTAAAAGTTAAATATAAATAACTTTACCTATTTTAAATCAATATCAGTGAGATGAATACAGAAAATTGAGTTATAATTTTCTGATTTTGTACAGGTTCGTGTCGATTGGTGAGGCCACTTGGTTACGCCTCGGATGTGGATATAACATATCTTCATTATTCTTAGAAGGAAATGGACTGATATTGCAAAAGATGTAAACTATAATTTTATAAAACGATATAACAATAATCTTTAAGCATTTTGTACCTTATAATGTGGACAAAACACATCTGCGTTATTCTTAGAGTAAATGGATTGATTCTGCGGACGCTATAAATTGCTTAGGTGAAAGCTTTCCTTCAGCTCATGATATTTCAACTTCTCATCGCAAAAATACAGGTACTGATTTTTCTCTACGTACCAAAATACCGTATCGTCAACAATATTTATTTATGCTTTTAGTGAAGCTATTTCTAGCGTTATATCTGCAAAAGCAGGAATTTTTTCGTGAAGCCAATCCAGCTTGTTATGTGAATGGTAAATAAAATGAGATATCGATCTGTAGCAATTTCTTTCCTTCGCAAGACATTTTGGTGGTGGTTGAAGTTTTCTTTTTCTCTCCTGTCTGCTCCGGCTTAACAAGCTTGGGAACTACTTAGCATATTTCACGTAAAATCCTCATCGTAGGCCGCAAATTTGCCGAGAGAGGCGGAAGCAGCTTCGTCTCGGAGATTGTGCTGTCGATATTTCGAGCGAAGCATTCTGTGCAAGAGATAGTGGGCGAGGGAGATAACGTCCTATCGATCCATCGAAAATGGGCAGGTGATCGATCAGTCGATTATAATATCTGTGACACTCGAGGCATATGCTCTTCTAGGGCGAAGCGATTTCATCGACCCGAAAATTTTAAAGTTATATTCAATGCGAAATGCAGTAAATACCTTACGCTACGATGTAAATTCACCAGCATTGCTCCCTTTAAATAACTTTAGAGAAATGCTAGCTTAAGTATTCCTTAGCTCATAGTAACAGTTATTGTAAATGTCCATTATAATTAAAATTGTTCATAGTATATGAGCAAAAATCGAGTCACAATGCTTAGGTAAAGGTGAACAACATAGCTGAGCTAAGGATGAGACACTTGCAATAACAAGGGTGAAAAAGAGCGACTGGGACTCGAACTCAGGTCTCCCACTTTCCGGGCATTCTAACCCCTGAACTACGCTGCATGGTAGTTCAGTGGTTAGAATACTTGCCTATTTTTCGCACCTGTCCTTCCTTGAAAAATCGAGTGCTATAATATAAAACTTTAACTGATTAACGATATTGATACTATCTTTTGCTTGAATATGTTGGTAATCTATTGAAAGATAAGATGGTTGGTTAAGTGAAAACGTTTTTTTGATAGTAAGCAACTAATTTATCGAATTTGAAGAATTTCTAGAATTTTACCGGTTTCGGTCATTGACTACCACCAACAGGCCAAACCCGGTCAAAATAAAAGGTTTTGCTCAACGTACTAAGTTAGGTTTTACTCTTTCAAGTTTGGCGCAATTCTCTATACTAAGTTGGTTAAGGTTCTTAATAATAATGATAATAGTAAAAAAGGTAAATTATTGAAGGGCAAGATTGAGGCTTCTTACATCTAAACCTTTGTCATTGAATGTTTAAAATAAATTGGTAGCTTTTGAAAGATGTATAAAAGAAAAATCAACAAAGAAAGGAATTATTACGTCGCTTTAAACAAACCTAAGTCTGAACTAGGGAAAAAATTAAACTGCAGGAAAACGAACACGAGAAGTGGGACGTGAAAAACCTGCGAAAACCTATTGACAGCAGCAACTAAGATTTAAAAGGAAGGCGGGACAATAAATGTGTTGTGATGTAGTGTAAATAAATCTGCTCAGTCAACTTCCTTTTGTTGCCATGTAATACCAGGTTAAGATCAGCACTATTAATGCTATGTAATATGCCATGTAATTGCCATGTAACACCAGGTGAAGACCAACACTACTTTGATGCTAAAAAGGTACCTGCCAGCTACAAGCCTGAAAATAACTATAAATGCACATTTTTCTTGTACTACTTGATGATGACAATAGTTTATTCTGGTAAAATATTTTTCCCGCTTATGGTTTTCGGTAAACTAATTCTCTTTTTGTTTGAAGGAAAAGAGACTTCGTACATTTTCCAAAGGATTTTATTACAGACACGAACAGGTTTCAGCGAATGATCGCCATCATCAGGCCTGACCCTGTTTGTAATAAAATCGTGTCAGTAATAAAATCCTGTAGAAAAAGTGCCAAGTCTCTTTACCTTCAAACTTGGAGTATTTCTACAAAAGATCGCCAATATCTGTGAATTTCAATTTTCTCTTGTTATTGCTATTGATGATGACCTTCGTTGGCAGTAGAATTATGTGAATCTTTAAAGGGTGTCCATTGAATCGAAACAGAAATTTCGGTGTCAGCTATCCGTTAACTAGCTAAATCCTTTTCGGTTACGAGCCATCCCTTCCGTTACATTCATACGAATTCGCCTAAAGATTCAATGCCGAGAGTAGTTGGAAATGTTTTCAAATATGTGAATCATTTGTAGAGGGGACGTTAGAAGTATGGAAAAACTAGAAGAAGATAAATATAGCTAGAGAGAGAAGGTAGATACTCGAAGAAGAATGAAAGAGGCAGGAAAAGTTATTTTGAGAATGGAGACATTGCTTAAGGTAATAATAGAACGAAGGATGTTGTGGTTAGGGAGAGGTTAAAGCGTAGGAAAAAGGTACTGATTGAAGTTTTGGAGGGTTAATTATAAGCAGAGGAAAATAAATAACTTAAATGACTGTTTAGCAAATGAAATAAATTGGGAAATTGCCGTTATAGACCTTCCGTAGGGAAGAATGCCGAAAATTGTATATTTTGTGTTGCTTATGAATGACCGGAGATTGATTCTCCCGGAGTTTCGATAATTTTTGTATAAGTATTTTTTAGTGCCAAAAATGTTTCGCGTGCAATATTCTTTTGATAATTCACCGCAATGAATAACTGCAAAGAAATAACTTTAGATACTTCACAATTAGCAATGATAATAATAATGGCCTATAGATCAATGTAATCGTTTCATTATCATTTGGCCTAGTTAATTTTTCGATAGCTCATAAATTTTGCATTTTTATGTAATATACACTTACATTTCAATTATTGTCGCAACGACGTTTAATAATTTTATTTAATTATATATTTTTCACATCCAGTAATATTTATTTTTTCCATCATACCCATGGTTATGTTTATAACGGAATATTTGGTCTGAAATTATCATGCGTTTGGTTAAGTGTGCCGCAAAGTTCGAGTTTAATACGTAAGTGTTTCTTAGAGCGGAAGAAGTTGGAAGCACTACTGTACTGGTTAGAATAAATTTATAGTCATGACGATAAAACATTGTCTACATTTTTTACTCATGAAATCTTATTACAAAATTTTGCCAGACTTATTGGAGCCTAGATTGCCCAGAACGAGAAAGAATCCAAAAATCTTTCCCGTAAAGTGCAGCTTTTTTATACTATTCTAAATAATCATTCCGCTAGTGATCGGATACCATTCATCCAACGAATAGGTCAGTTATGAGCATCATTGCGTTTTGCACTTATCACTGTCGACCTTTCAATCGGAGATGATTTATAATTAGATTATATAACATCGAGGGAAAATTCTGCTCGCAAGATACCATCTAGAATCGCTAAGCATAATTCAAAAGTTCTCAAACGTCTTCGCAGATACCCAGAAGACGAATTAGGACAAGGAAAGAGTGACATTTGGCTTATCTTTCTGCCAGCAGCTATGAAGATGTTTATGATGCCAGCGCTCTCGATCTTGTGATCTTCCTGTTTCCTCTTTCTCTCCCGTCTTTTACTTCTTCAAACAATTCAGGCTAATTCCATTAACCATTAACGGTTGACCGACCAAATCTTCTCCGCAGACATTTGGAGCGAAAGATGAAAATGCAAACAGCGCAGGAGTCTTTGAAAGGTGTTTATATACCGATGGCCGTCGGTCATCCAGCACTTAAATTGGGTTTTCCATTTTAAATTCAAAGATCTCCATCGCGTATTGAATTTCAGCGGCGTTTTTGATGCGTCATCCGCCATTTTAGCTCGTAAATCCTTTCCAAATGTATACACCATCTTCATTCCTCATCTCCTTCTAAAGTTATAGCTGTAATCCTTTACACTGTACATCTATCATAGTTATAGAAGTCTTAGATGTATACCATGGATACTTTTTTACTAGGACTATTGTGCCAAGAAGTGCTATCAGATTTTAAATCGCGTGGGTGGTCTAATGTCCCATCGTCATCGCTGATAACCTAGGGTTATCTCAGAAACGGCTTATGTCAGTCTCACGTCGAGATATTTATCATTGTTAAAATAATTTAAACCAAGTCAACCCCTAACAAATGATTTGCTTCTTCTATGCTGGGCATCGACCCGTGATATTTTCCGTTCTGGTTTTCGTTTCGGTTTTCTCTCCGGTTTCCGCTCCGGTTTAACGAAAAAGCGAAATTTGTATTTGTATTGTATACATTGTGTTATTTTGGGGTATATATTGTGTTGCTCGGTTGATTATGATGTAGGAATGATGTTTATTATGTATACGGTTGCCACCGTGGAAAAGATCGCAGCCTTTTGAGTGATAATAATAATAATAAATTTCGGTTCAGCTCTGGTTTCGCTACTTCTGCCTACGTCGAACCGGTTCAAAAAGTTATTATTTTCGCTCCATCCATTGCAGTATTATATTCTTCTAAAAGTTTGTTTTATTATCCCTAGCTTTTTTCATTTACAAAAAAATTCAAATTTTGTGGTATCTAGTTGCAAGTCGTAATTACAAATGTTTGGAAAACCTTAATCCATTTATGCATAAGTAAAACGGCATGGTTTTGAATTGAGAATCGGAACTGAATATAAAACTGTTTTCGGTTCGGGCTGTGTTTTCTTTCCGGCTAAAATAACGATTTTTTTCGGTTTCGATGCCCTGTTTCTATGTAACATGTGTAAAGACAATCAAGTCCCAAGTTATTAATTTACATTCAGATAAAATGACTACCGAAGATATTAATTTTATTATTAGAAGAAATTTGGGTAAAAAAAGGCTAGGATTAGAATGTGATGATTTCTTTTGTTTAGGGAGTACGATATACGATAATAACATAATAATAATCTACTACGTAATGTTACAGCCATTTCTTGGACCACATTGTATTCATCGTAAAATCTTGAGTAAGATAAATTCAACATCCGGTTTACGTATTTCAAACTTATTGTCACAAAATGTAACAAATATGCTGCTATCTCATGCATTCAAACGAATGGTATTCTATATCACATCCTCACTTACTAAATATTTAACAGTTTTGTGCTCTATATTTAAAGTTTGTGGTGAAATAATTCGTTCAACTGAGCCCGCGGTCGTCTTAGCGGTGATAAACACCTCCCTAGCGTACTGGAACATTACAAGTACACCGTAGGATAGTTTATGCATGAATTTCTACGTATTCTTGCTTAAATGGTAAAATTCATTCTAGTGGCAGGGAACTTCTTTCAGTGGTAGATATATTCTTGAATTTCATTATTATGACACTTATTCACGCTTTTAAGAATTTTGACGAAGTGATGGGTCAAGTCTTTTCTCCTTCTTTAGTGATAGGAAGTTTCTTGCTATTGAAGTATTGTTGGATACTGAGGCTCTCCGTAAATTGGAATGAATATTTATACCTAATCTGTTTCTTTTTTGCTGAAGTTATTCAGGATTTTGTTATTGTCATTGTTGTTACCATCATAAAGATTATTGTTACTGACGAATGTATCCAGAGTTTCTATTTACCCTATCTCTTATGGAGTTTTTTCTATCATCATCATCAGAGTGATGAGGATTGCAATTGGATTAATTGGAACACCATTGAGTATTATCGTAAGTGAGATACCTATCGATGGGTATCTCATAAAATTTTCCTTGCTTTTATTCCTTAATAAATTTTTACTTAGGCGTGATATTTTGGTGTATATCTTTCTGATATCATTAAAGGACTTCAAAATTTAAACATATTACGTCAGCCTTGACAACATTATTAATATTTTTGTTACCATAACCATAATCTCAGTCACCAATTCAAAGAATCTGAAACTGCTGCGATTTATTTCATGAAGCCATGGTATTCGTAAGCGATTGGTTTGCTAAGTATTAAAATAAATGAAGCACGCATTCTTTGAAGAGTGCATTAAGAGCGCGAGTAATTACAACGCAGATCTCTGTTGGCAGGAATCATCCCCAGCAATTCTCGGCAATCAACTCGTTAATTGGTTCCCTGAAGGTCGTAGGTGTCGGGACGTGAAGTTTATATCGAATTCGAATAGGAAGAGTTGTAAATGAACAGATGCGAGATTTCCTATGAAAATGCATCGCCGCTCCCATTTGAGACTGATGTAATCCCCGCAGTAATCGAATGTTTTGCGCGGAGGTTTGCTCGTCATTCTTCGGAGTAGTTTGCGTGGGGAAACCCGTCCAGTTCGAGTGCTTGCAACTCCGCGTTCAAGTGAATGCGTCGGGCATCATTTTTCCATCCGTTTCATTTCACGGATACGTCTCACGAAGCCGAAAATTGTTTTCCTATCGGTGAGGTTTGAAAAACCATTACTTTATTTGAAGTCGTTTCCGTGCCTCTATGGTAACGAAGTTGAGGAAAAGAAGAAAGTTGTTTGGTTTTCCGTATCGATTACCGTAAACCCGTGCGCTCGGTGCTCATGAGTTCTTAGTTACCTAGTATTCAAGTATTACTTGAATACTAGGTAAATAAGATGCATTATTTCACTATGGGATTGGCTTAAGTTGTAAGTTAACATATTGAAATCATAGCAAACAATTTCACAATTTGATTAGATAATGAACTTGGATGGAAATATACGATCAGTATCCACTGTTGTCGTCATACGTCAATAACTTTATATTTCCTGGGAAAAGAAATCCTGTTTCTATACCTTCAATTGTTCGATCCTTCGGGCTAACTTAGGTATTATTTCACTGATTGCTAAAATGGTCAACCTTCAATTCTTTTCTATAATATTATTTCTGATTGAAATCAGAGACACGTTTGGAAATCCAGTGCTATTATTCTTGGTGAAATATAGAAGATTTGCAATGAGAGCACGAGAAAAACTCATATTTGTTTTTGTTTTCACTGATACCTTAAATTTAAAAAATCCAAGATATTATGAAAAAACTGAAATCCCTGCATCAAATTTATTTGGCCTTTTCTTTCCGAATCTCTTCACAGCATTATTACCGCGTATATTAACCTTTACTAATTGCATGGGCGGATCTAAAAGCTTTCCAAGTTGGTGTAATTGTCAGGGCGGGGAGGGCGATTTAAGACAATTTCCTTATGAGCCTATTTTAAGACAATTTCCTCCAATTAACTTTTGAAATGCCATCTTGTCGAGGTATATGTAGTAGACGAATGGCAGTCGTGCGAAAACTTAACGATCTGATTTAAATTCAAGTCCTCGTTAGCTCCTAGGGAAATTGCTGGCATTGCATAGTCACCAAAATGGGAATCGCCCCTTTCGCACCCCCTCCCTGGATCCGTCAATAACTAATTGTGCCTCAGTTTGTTTCTCGAAAGAAAGAAAACTGAATTTATCCTTAAAAACTGTAGATTGTGTAACTATTGTAATTCAATTCCTATAGTAATAAGGTATCTAAAATATTTCACATTAAGCTTAAAAACAAAATAGTAATCTTTTCTCTTGTTTTAGGTGTAACCAGTCAGTGTCTGCTTACAGTGGCTTCTGGGAGAGGTTTCTTCTACCATTCTTCCAAACTCGTGAGTAACAATATTTCCTTTTTCTTCAGAGCTTGAGGATTCTCCAACAATACTTCCTTCTTCTCCAGAGCTTGGGGATTCTCGAAAAAAACACTCAGTGATTTGCAAATTATATTTTATTCATATTACTATTGTGCAAGCAAGAAAGTGGGGTCAAAGTAGACTATAATTAATAAGTTTTTATGTGTAAATTCTTTTGTAAATGCGTTTATACTTTCTTTTACTTTATGAAGCTCTTACGTATGCATTTACGTCCATATTGGAAAATTCTAAATGGTGAATAGCAAGTTATATTTCATCGTAACTACACGTTTGCTCCCGATTAAATTTAGGCCGTTGATGTGTGATGTTTTGTCTCAAAGAGCACATGTCTCGTAGACAGGTCCCGGTGCCGAAATTAGATTGTCTCCTTACAGGCTACGGGACTGGTTGATAAAACGTGATTTCGTTTTCTCTTGCCAAATAATCCGCGGGAGGTTATTCTAGTTTTGGCCAGTGAGAGTATTGCACTTACCGCGCTCATTTTAGATCCCAGCCTTAATTTGTCCTTCCGATTTTGGGTGGAGCGCACCCGATGACGTCTTTTGGCATCTCCAAGTATCAGGAGATGTTTATCTTACAAGGGTAATAATAATAAAACAGTGTAGAGATGACGTGTGTAAACAGTGATGCGCGAACACTTCGTGAGTTAGTGCTGTTAGTCATGGGGTTTTGAAATGGTTGTAATTTCTTGTTAGTGGGTTGAGTTGAGAGGAAAAAGCAAGTTACTTCATGTATGAAAATAATACACACATAATTTGGAATATTTCTGGAATTTCAGCTAATGTAGAACATCTATTTCGGCCGATCCGACTATGAGAATAAAATAATAGAAATAGATACGTGAACAAGTCGTTTAAGGGGATCATTTTTTCACGAATGATACGCGACAACAATAAGCTAAAGAGATTACTCGAACGCTTTGTGTTTCAAATGTTTGGTTGCTAAAAAGATCCGTTCGAAGAAGGAGAGAAAAATTTGAGTAATACTATTAACATTAACTTCTATTTACTAACTAAACTGCTTCTACTACTTGCGTTAACTAATGCAATTTACATCTTCGCTCATTATTCCTCTGAATATTTAAAACGTACTTTCTTAGACTATAATTTCGCGAAACAAATCTAAGTCAGAAAAATTAATGTTGCTATAAATAAAACTTGGTTGCCACAGTCGTTTATACAAAATTGGAAAAAAAAGAAATAACATCTAATACTTGGCAAGCTCTCATATACGTTCTCCAGTAGCTAACAGATGGCGCGGGGAAATTCCAATAATGTGGCATTACATTATTGGAATGTGCAATATAATAATGTAGCATTATATTAGTGGATATAAAAATATCAGGATTTTCAACCACTCGTATAAAGTAATTCATATAAAATTAATTAGCGTTGTAGGTGGTGAAAATGGTTTAAGTACTGTGATTATTCGACATATTCTTTAATCTGCATATAAATACCATCGATGTGCAGAGAAGCAAATAGACTTGCATTTATCTTATTAGATCGAATTCGCATTCCCTGTTTTTTGTAAACACGAACTTTTTTATCGTAGTAAACCTGGATGTGAAGTACTCGGAGGTCTATTCGCAGAAAGTGAGAAACTGTTCAGTGTTATTTTAAGCAAAAGATCATTCTCTTAATAGTCCCACGAGAGTCGGTTTACCTCACATCTGCTGTTTCCTTTGTAAGTCCGCGAAAATACAGAAACGCTTCTATTTTTGATGGAATAGACTGGTGTCAGCAAACAGCTGAGACTATTTATGTTTTCGGATATCTGCAGTTGTCATTTGGGCGTGCTTAAGTGCTTAGCGTTCTTGTATTTTCATATTCGTGTATTTTTAAGTTTTTGTTTTTTTGCAGACCCACTCAGTTACTCGTTTCATGGTGTTTACATTCAAAAATAAATTTGAAAACCCTGGTGATTTACTACCACTTGTGACCCAAGTTTATCGCATGTGAAGGTGGTGCTATGAAGGGAATCGATTAGCCCTTAAGATTAAATAAGTTTTACAAAGGCAATTTTAGTAGTCTTCGAAGTAGATAATTACTCTTTAGGAAAGAAGAAGTATCATTTGTATGGACTGCGAGGACTGTATACGATTTTTGAGTTGCCTCTAGTCTAATTTCAGTTTTCGCTATCAGTGATGACTACTTCACGCTAGTAATGCATAACTGTAACAAAAAATGTCCAACATTAACGTTGATTAACGTTGTAATGCGAAATAATTGATTCTCATTGTAAGAAAGTATTACCTGCAAAGAAAGGTTTTAAGCGTCCGAATATTTATTGATAAGATCATTGAGAATTTGCTTCTGAATAAAAGCTCGTAAAACATGGGGGGGTCTTAAGACTGTTAGCCATCCCATGCGCGCCTGCCGTGAAGTATTATAAGAAAATCATGTAAGCAAAAGCGTTTAGAAATCTATCGCATCCTTACTTATTTTTCTCTTCTTCTTAATTTGCCAATTTTTTGAACGATCTTTATTGTTCGCGATCAAGAGAATTCGAATGGCTCTGCAAATAAAATCAAAGTTCGGAAAAAATTATGATAAAGGGATAAATTAATCCATAAGTCTGTTAATTAATGAAGTCCAAACAGTCAATCTTTCCATTTTTTCGTAACTTCATGGAATAGAACGGCAGTAAATGTTCCGAATCAGTGTAACTTACAATTAGAGAGGTCTATATAAACCCTGACTGCGGATTCAGGGCGTCCATAAAGTTTCAGGTACGCTTGAAAAATGATTGATTTTTTACCATAACCATTTAAATTTGGTCGCTAATTTTCTCTTTTTTTGTCACGAATATCTAAGGGTGCTTAAACGTTATAAAATAATTCGAATTAAAATATTTCATTAAATCATCAGGTATTTTTCGTTATTGGTAACTTGAAAAGACCCGTGAAGATTGAATATATTTATCAGAATGGCTCGATAGCGCTGTAAGTTTGAATGATTGTGGTCAGAGACCGATTAAGATTGTAAGAAAATCAGAGAACCGAACCAGAATTGATCAGTAAAGGAAGTGGAAATAGTTAATATTTTCTAAAAAATAAAAAAATAATGTATTTATATCTAAGAAAGACTAAAAAGTAAATGTAAGATCCATATTTTTGTTAATGTTTTTCACCGATATTTTTGTGACTATCGTACTTAAATACATGGTAACTATACAAAACCTTTTGAAGTACTTAGCTAACGTTTTAGCCTTGAATTGACGAATTTGATGTAGTTATTTTCCACTATTCCAGTTTACCTAAAATTCTTCAACTCGTTGTCCGAAGGCGTAAATAGATAAAAGTTAAAATTGTAAATAATAGAATAAAAAAAGGGAAAAAGAAAAAGCACGAAACGATAATTATGTCGTCATAAATATCAGTTACTATCAAATTCCATTAAAATGTTTATCGGAGAAAAATTTAAAATAATATAGCGTGCAAAATCGGAAAATAATTTTTTCATAGCGGAAACCTCAATGATTTAGATTATATTCGAAAAATTCGTAAAGAAAAAACTTTAATGACTCAAATAAGGGTCGCGACCTATGGTTTGGGAACCGCTTCCTAAAGATCCACAAATAAATCGGGAGATGTATTGGAAAACACGACAAATATATTTGGCTCGTGAAGGTTCAAAATGCTCCAGCTTCAATGTATTTATACCCTCAGGTCAGGGTCGAAGATAAAATGGGTACCCACAGTGCCAAATTGGGATCGAAGGTGTGCATAAGGCAGATGCTGATTCTCTTTCTCTCGGAATGGGCACGTGTTCGAATCTCTTTTCACGGTCCTGGAAGCGATCCTCTTCCCACGTCCGCCGGACCGTTTGCACCCGTGCGATTATGGTTCTTTTGTCTGTTCCGGAGCCCAAAATACCTTCTTTCTCGCTGACGACCCGGCCTGCGTCGCATTCTTCGACTTTCTGACTAACGTCCCGATTTCGTATATCTTTGGCGGGAGTTTCGCATCTGTTCCCGCTACTTTTGTGCATTGTTTAGGTTGTCCTAAGGTGAAGTTTAGGGTCAATGGCATATGGCCAAGTATCACGCAGTGCTCCCACTGCAGCTTTGATCTCGGTGGGTTGTGTTTCTTGAAGGTAATGTTTGGTTTACCGGAAGAAGGCAGCTCTCCTCTCTATTTCCTTTCCGTAAAAACTATACGTGAAAGCTACCATTATCGTTTGTTTAATTTAGTTAATATGATTATTTCTTTTCCCTAAAACTCCTTCATTGGCAGTAAATACGTATGGGTCTCATACTGGTCTTCTTCTAAGATTTTTACCGGTAGCTTTGGCGGAATGGTTAGCCAGAGCTCCAATCCCAAGGTCCCGGGTGATTGGATTTTTCTGCATTTATTAATGGTTTTGTGTGTTCATCAGTTTTTACTGTTTACGACTACCATTGCAATGTCTAGTAAATGATTGTTTGTTGTGGCATTTAGAAATAAATCAAAAAACTAATTAACTTCTGGGCGGGCGCCCAATAAAATTTTAAAATTCCTTCAATTTTTTCGAATGATCTTTATTGTATATTTAAGAGCGTTTGTAAATCAATTTATCTTCTCGAAAATAATCTATCTGAAAGGAAATGGCGAACGTAAGTCCCGTTGTTGAGCCTTCCATCTTTATGATCGAAAATTTATTTCAAACTACGCTGCAAAAATTGTATTTCCCAAGGCATGAGAAAAATGGGGTAGTAATGTATTTTAATTGAGTCTTGGTGAATTGGGTCACCACTATTATTTTGAAAATCTCTCTTTGGTTAAGATAAATTTTCCATTACACAATATATCGGGTTGTTACTGTTAAGAAACAAAGACATCCCTCGAAAATCGAGCGAAAAAATTACCCAGTTTTATCGATAGAAAATATGCCGTTATCGTCATTAAGGGATAGGTTACCTTTAATGAATTAAGCGGTTTGCATACTCCGTAGTTGTCGTATTTAAGACCTTCCCCTTTTAGAAGAAACTATTTAAATCGTCCATTATTTTAGAGGGTTGGAATATCAAGATTTTATTCCTTCTCCAACTCTTCTCAAGACCATCCAGTCCCAGAGATAACGTTTGGAACATTAATCACATGGATACTCAATTCCTTGTGTGATACTTCAGTGAAGAAGCCATGAACTTATGAGATCCAATTGATATGAAGCCAAAGGAAGTTTATATTAGTTGCATACATTAGATAATCATTATTATGTACGAGACTGTCTTTGATACCGATAGAGAATACATATTCCAATCTGTTTCTCTGTAGAATACCTTAATTGAGGTGCTAATAAACATTGCGTTCGTTTTACTGTTACTTCTTGCTAAAACTGTCGCTGGATTGACATAATTTCTAATATTTTCTTATTAGTTTTAAGATTTTGTATTTATCACAGTATTTTGGAATTCGTAGTCAAAATTTATCCTTAATCTATTGTTCATAACATCCACCCGGACTGTAAAAGACGGGTTAGAACCCGATCGCGTCAAAATTTATTTCGTTGTATCATTCAGAATCTTTCACCTTCGTCAAGGTTCCGTCCACAAGGAAATGGTGGAAATATCCTATTTGTGTGATTAGATATTGTAAAATCTGATTAACTATGTCAATAAATAATCTTGTCGATGAATGGCTTTAGATTTTCTTTTCTGAAAATAGTTGATAACAAACCAGCTACCTATAGCAATGAATTGTGTTCACTTGATGTACTAAAATATATTATTCTCAAACGATAAATGGTAACCAAAAGGCCAGACCAGACCGGAAATCAAAGCATAGTCTTTCATTATTCTGGAAGATTCTCGTATCAATTTGCTATATTGCAGACAGCCTCACTCCGTTTTTCGGGATTAATTCCAATTTTCTTTGGGCGCGCACTAATACGAGCAAGATTTATATAATTCCCTTTCTTCGCGATCTCTTATTCTGTTTAGATGTATTTGAAATTAAAATGGATTTTAAGGTAAGTAGCTGTCTCATAATTTTGGTGGAAAGTTACAAATTTTAACTCTAATTTATACATATATCATTCATATCCAAGTTATAACAGTAACAATAAAAATCAAGACAAGGTTATTGAAGTGGATTATGATTTCAAAGACCTCCTTTCTTAACTAAAAATCACTGGAAATGAGAGAATATGGAAAACATGGAGGTGAAAGTAAAACCTTTGGTTGTCTCGAGACAGAAGTTAATTTTTAGCCCACGTCACATTCTTATCTCAAGTTCTCTTTCTCCGCTCACCTTTCTACCTTCATGAAGCAGTTTTTAACACCATTATCTCGCCCTGAAGAGACGCTCTAATTTTTAATTATCGCCCCTGAAATTTCCCTAATCTTGTATATTTTTCAATATGGATGGCATCCCTTTGGCGGCGTGCCAAAGTGTACTGGAGGTAGAAGCTCTCAGCATTACGATCATTTTCCCGTAAGGATAAAAATTGTGGCCTCATTAAGTACATTTTTATCATTACAAAAGTACTTTTTTTAACAATTGTGGGTATTAGCTGTATCTGTGATGGAATTAACGACGGTTTTTCCCGAATCTATGCATTGATTATTCTTTCGCACCTCTTCGCTTGTTTTTTGGTGATATAACCGACACTTGTGGGGCATCCTCTTATGGAAGTAGGAAAACACACAGAGACTTAGGTTCTTAATGCAGAAAATCTTTCGGAAATACATATTTACACTTTTCCTCGTGTATACAATGGTCATTATTGTGCAGGTTAATGCTAATGTTGTGTTTTAAGCATTCTCACGGAATTCCATTCTTTTCTTTAATTATTGTGTGCTCGAGAGTATACCACTGTCCAGGTATCTGCGTAAAACTGCGGATCGTTTCAAAATCGTTACAAAGTCGATAACTTCAGAGGAAAAAGTGGAAAGAAAAAAATTCATTAAGATATTCAGGGCTTGACAAATGCGAAACTGGCATTCAATCTTTAATTTTCTAAATTAGAATTATTAAGTTGTGAATTAGCTCATCTGTAATACGTAGTGTATGTTTAAACCTTATCTTAGTAGGAGGATGTTTTTCCGTAAATTTTTTAGGTGCATTTTGTTTCCATTGTAATTGGTTTACTTGATGGATACCAATGAAAGGACATCTTACTTTCTTTCAACGATGATACATTACTTAACTAAAATAAGGAGCCTGTGTTAATTGTTCATGGATTCGACGGATTGAAATTGAGTTGGCCTAAGAAAATTGGGTGTTGCTTGTTACATTAGAGTAAAAGGAGATCAAGTTGGACGCTCAAGTGATTGAATTAGCAGATTTTATTTTTTAGCCGCTTAAGCGTCCTTGATTTAAAATTATATCGTCTACTTGAATTTCTGTTATGGTACTAAAATTTATACGATCTCTCTAATTTCTGATTTTCACAAAGAAAGAAAGCCTTCAATACATGTTCAATCTTCGAAAGTCTTCCTGGAATTCTGAGAGTAGAAAATTTTATTCAAAGGTAGTTTTCTTACCCCCGTCATGNACAAAATAGAGTATGTGAAAGTGATTCATCAAAGTTTTCATTTGACGGTTAATTAAAACTGCAGCTGGAATTATTTTCATTTGGATTTACATTCAAATATTTCCAGTAGGCGAAACATTGACGAGTTTATGCTTTTTAGTGAGCAAATTAACGAGGCATGCATTTTTGTAAAAAATATCAAAACATTAATCTGTCTTTGAAAGAAGGATTCGACGTTTGTTGCAGTGAACCCGAATGTGCTAGAAACGCTATTCTGTTTAAATTATTATTCTGCTTTTTGGTTAGATGCAGAAATAGTTTCATTTTTCGTAATTTTTAACAGAAGACGAAAGGAGTATAATTCACGAAATATATAGTTGTTGACTATTTCTTCTCTGAGAAAATTTATCCTTTATAGATAGTTGTTAAATATCGCCTTGGTAAATGGTAGAATTTGACTATAATTTTCTCTGCTCTATTTTGGAAAATTATGGGGCGACAATAAAGTACCGCATTACTCAGAAAAAGTTCTACTCCTATAGAAAATAGCCATGGGCTTACTCATTCGAAAAGCAGCCAAATCACAGCAGTTGAGAAGAGACTGTAATAAAATTCAATCTTCTCCAATTATGAATAATCTATGGATACGGGTTCAGTTTGATTTATGTGATCTTCTTGCTCTCTTTCATCTGAGCTTCGAGAGCTCGACGCGAGAAAGTAAGCCAGAATACACTGTCACGATTGCTGTCATTATGAAGCTCCAAGAACATCATACAAACAAATGTTGTTATGCTTTAGAAAAGCAACATGTATGTTTATCATTTTAAAGGAACTTCTTGTTGACTGTAAGTAAAGAGGGAATATAATGAAGTAAACAGAGTATGTTGGCAAAGTAAACGGAAAGAACTCTGTTGAGTCATTGTCATTCAAAAATCAATTCCATCGAAAACTATCGACAGATGTCGCTGATAAGTAAATAATTTGATTATCATCCTAGCGCTCCAATCCCGTGATCCTGGGTTCGAGTCCCGGCAAATCGGATTTTTCTGGTTAGGGAATGGCTGTGTCTGCTCGTCCGTTATGTTTACGCTCACTACTATAATTGTCCAATAAACGGATGTTTGTGGCGGTAGAGGGAAAATAAATAAACAAATAGTTGCTAGGGACTTGAACAAAAAGATGTCTCTATCTACTATATTATTTAACTGTATTTGTTACATTAAACTTTGAAAGGAACTATTAAAAGTAATTGAATGATTTTGAATTTCGTTAAAAATGTATCAATTCATCATATATATATATAAAGCAAATGTCTGTCCGTCCCCCTATTTATCTCAGAATCGGCTTGACTGAGAGGTCTGAAACTAACTGCTTTGTGTTTTTACGATGCTGAAACCCCCAGGAAAACTATTCTCATCTCTGTAAAGGCCCGGGTTCGAACCCAGGAGCCCACAATACGTTTCCATAAGAGATGTACGTAAATTACGTTTCAATACTTCAATACTAGTTATTAATATTGTGTAAAAGTAATAATTTAGGTTAATTATAACGAAAAGCGTCACATCTATCGTCTAGATTGCTTATTAATCGAAGTTATGCAGATTTTTCTTTAATGTAGAAGGGAATTTAAAACATGTATACCGTGAAAGAACATCATTGTAGTGCTAATTAATGTGGGTCTTCATTACGAGTAACTTGATATAGATTAAGGTCGGTTAAGGTCACAAAGAGGTCGTTAGGTTTACTTTTTCTGAAGTCCCTCCCAAATATTAGCGACGAAACGCTGCCTGATGAGAAATGTTTTGAGCGAACCATCAGCTCTTGTCAAACATACGGTCGTGTTACAGATTTTGATCCACGGATAAGTTACCATACGTTCTGGTTTTAACTTATAATCCCGGTTAATTAAGCGGTCCTGGTTTGAGGGAAAAGCTCAGAGGAAAAATGTAAAAGGTTGAGAGATTTCAATGAGAGAACTGTTCAAAAGTAAGTTTTCATTAAGTTGAGCTTCTTGCACACTCAAGAGTGTTGTAACTTGCAGTTAGTTCGAGTCAAATAATCCGCAATCGACTCATTGTCAGACTAATTGTAAGTTTTAGGACTACGTTCCTGTTTCACCAGCTTCAAAATTTGATAAATCCCGGTTTATTGCCGTAAGAGTTTGGTAACCCTAACCACGAGGAATACCCGCATTCTGAATTTCGTTTCGTCTCCATCAAAGCAGAGTGACTCCACCTGGTGGACATCGACCAAGCGAACACTTTCACCGTCACCCTAATCTGCTTGGATTCCGTGTGTCGTTCGCGTTCCTCCGAAGAATCCGAATTGGTGCAGACGGGGCGTGGCTCTGCGAAAAAGAAGCGACGCCGACCGAAATAAACCTCCGCATTCTCCCCTTCACTTTTTTCTCTCCCCCGTCCGTCTGCGGCTTAGAAGTTTTCTCTCCGTTCCATTTCGTCCGCTTTGCCCCTGACATTGTCCGTCTCTAATCCGCGCTCGTAGCCAATGAAGCGAAGGATGCTGATGGCGAAAGACTTCCATAACGAAGATGTTGGTAAAATCCATATTCTGGAGTGTTTTGATGCATGAATGTGAAACGTGGACTTAGAAAAGGAAGGAAATAGTAATGTTGAAGGTATTCCAGGTTTGGGTGTGGCACGAAACAAAAATGTATTACGAGATTCTAGAATAACAAATAGGTAAGTGATTGGAACTAAAGCAGGTGGATTAGTTCCATTACTTGGATAATTTTCTTGGGATGGAAGGTCCCCAGAGGTGGGGAAAACATTGTACATATTAGCCAAGGAAGCTTTCGTGAAATGAAGGTAACTGATGACGAAAGGCTTTTATAAGGGAATAATACATTCATAAGTTTTCTACTTTTCGGTAGGTTCATGTGCCCTAATATTCCCTACTCAACAACATTTCATTCTCTTCCTGATAACTTACCCCACCCTTTATATCGTCTAACATAATTTGTCATTGCCTTCCCCTCTATTTTTTCCCTTACATTCCAACCTAAATTGAATTCTTAAGCAATCCCTCTCCTCTCAATATTTGACCCACCCTTTTCCTCTGTCGACGTTTCATTACTTCAATTAAAACTCTCTCTTCCCCAACCATCTCTAGTGCTTCTATGTTTGTTTTCCTAGCAAACCAACTTACTGTTTCCATTCTACACCATACCCACGTCTCGAAGGCCTATAATCTTTTAATGCCTTCCTTTCGTATAGTTCACGTTTCACACCCAATCAGCAAAACACTCCAGACCAAGGATTTTACCAATATTTTCCTGATTCCTTCTACGAGACCTCTAGTCATCATTTCCCATCGCTTCACAAAAGCTTCTTTGGCCAATGCTATTCATTTTTTAACCTCATCAGTACTCCTCTCATCCCAAGATAGACTTCACTTCCCAAGTAAGAGAAATTATCTACCTGTTCTAGTTTTCACCATCCACTCTGTTTGTTAATTTAGCTTTCTTTCCCATCAAGGAAACACTTGAACCTTGACCCATCAAGGAAAACACTTACAGCGTATGTACAGTGGAGTGCAAAAAAGTTTAATCAATGTGGGCAACGTAAGATTAAGTATACGAGACACGAGAAAAGGGTTTCGAGAGACATGCCGCAACGCTGTAAGACCGGCTAAGACTAACTAATCTTAAATTACCCACATTGCTGAAACTATTTTTGCACTCCGCTGTACCTGGAGAGGTTAAAAAATAAATAAAAAGTCACGGTTGGAAGTGCACGAAACAAAGAAAAGATATGTTTTCTACCACTCCAACTTAGAACATAAAAATTCAACGTACTCATGTTTCTAAATTTACTTCCCAATACCCCCACGAACATCCATGGACAATTGCAGTTGTGCAGGTAAGCAATAGGAACGGACGAACTCACACAACCGGAGCAATTCCAAAGTTTCATCTTCTGTCGACAGGATACACTTAACTCTGAAGATGCTTTCACGGAAAGCAAAATGTACACACTACATACGAGTAAGCCGTGTTTTACTTGTTAGTTGTTTTGGATGATATCTTACTATTTACTAATATAACCATCAGTGGCCTGTACAACTTAAAAACAATCCCGGGTGTGGAATATTTTCCTGTGTGTATGTGAAACGTGGGCCTAAGGATAGGTGGACATCAAAAGATAAAAGTTGAGTTGATAGGAAACATAAACGGAGATGACGGGAGAAGACAAGATTTTGTAGTGACGGTAGAGGAAATGGGTCAGATGTCGAGAGGAAACTAATTGCTGAAGAAAGTAATTGAGGGTAGGTTGCAAGGGAAAAGGCTTGTGGAAATGCAAAGAAAAAAGATGATAGATGATTTTAAGGGGGGAATGAGTTCCTAGAAACGAAAGAAAGGGGAAGGGTAAGGCGTTGACTTGGCGCATTGAGGTGTGCGCCTTAAAATCCAAAGATAGGCAGATGTGAAAAATTGTTGTTTGCCCCGACGAGGTGGTGGTTAGTGCCAATATGTAATATGAAAAGCATTCCCTTAACAGTGTGGAAGAGACGCGGCACGATAGTTAAGTGATTGGAATCCCTGCACGAAAAGTGAGACATCTGGGTTCGAGTCCCAGCCTTGTCGTCATTTTTCACATGTTTATCCTTGGAAAAGTAAAGGGATTGAATACAGAATATTAGGGCACGTGAATCCACCGAATGCTGGAATGCTAATGATCTATTCTTCGCTCATTTACAATGCTCCTTACCTTCGGATATCGGCAACATTTTGGCCGTGTGGCGGAGTTTATTTTTAGTCTCTTCACGGTCCATTCACCAAAGCATCAAAACCCCCCTTTTTTATAGCGAACCATCACTGGTGGGCTAAGAATGAGGGGACCATAAATGTTCCATTCGGAAACAAACCATGATCGAATCTGTTATGCTATTAAGAGGACGTAAAGTAGATATTTTTTATCAGTCAGCTGTTTTCCGAAGCGGATCACGTGTTTCAAGGAGTGGCACGTTTTTTATCTTCCTTGGATGGGGTTATACTCCCAATGATCTACTTGTCGCGAAATGTTCGTCGATTAGGAAGTGCTCAAAACGGAATGTTGTTGTCGGTTTTTGTCCTATCACTCGGAATCAGTTGCTGTACTAGTTGCTATAGAGCGCAATTAGCGTCCCTAGAAAAATTCTGGCGTCCTCTTTTTGTGGCAGTTTTGGTAATTAATAGAACAAAAGTAAGAAATAGCGTTTTATAACCATTTTAGGCTGTTTTTGTGGCAAAAAATGTATGGTGTATGAATGAATGTCCTCTCTGTAATCGCATCAGTTAGGTGCTTTCCTGTGTACGGCGCCCTTGGCAATCGCCCTGATACTAATTTATTGGTACTCTTCTGCTTCTAGTTTTCTTACGACTATTGAAGTTCTGTGATATATCGGCTAACGAAGATATTTAGTTACGGTAGTATTTTGTCATCTGGAATGAGATTTGCCTTTGGGTCCCAAATCATAGGATACGATTAAACCGCATATGATTACTCGATTGTATGATTCAAGTACAAAAGATGTCATAAACATAGACAAAAACTACCACATTCTTTCTCTTGTAACAAGGAATGATGAGCATTCTATATTCTATACTTTATTTTTGATTCTTTTGTGCAGAAGTACATACATGCACCAGAACCTTCGTTTCTAAAGTTCGCATTCGTTAGTCGAGTCCGAAAAACCGAAAATATCTTCTAAATTCTAAGGAGGAAAATTTAACCTATCCATATTTAGTCAATTAAAAATGCTTCGTTAACCACAGAATTTAACAGGTTACTCATTAGTCGAAGTACTACTAGGGTATTTAATTTAATAATTATAATTTCTCTGCTACTAAGAATTAATTTAAGTTAGAATGTGAAGTTTCCAAACTCCGCTAAGAATTATGAGTAGGGTTATAATATTATTATGTCAAGAAACCGTCTCACATTTCAAACCGTTATCACATTTTGATGCAGGTATTACCGGGACGAAACTGGAACTTTGTCTTAAAACTTAGGCTGAGTTAATGTCATATGCTTTTGAGGGACGCTCAATCGTCACCAATTTGTGAAAATTTGCATTTAAATAGTTGCTCTCATTGAAATCTCCCTTTCTCTCTCTTTACAATTTTTATACCTTTTACTGAATAATTGACTGCGATAGTGCGTTAAAACCGGGACAATCCCGGTCAAAACGGGACGTATGGTAATCCTACTTATAGGCAATTGTTAACCAAGTTCCTACGCCCATTAAGGCTCCATATTTTAGCTGCGAATTGCAGATTTAATTGGACGCAAAACGTTTCGAATTCCATCACGTATTCCAAGGGATAATTCAATTTCGCGAGAATTGGGATAACCACCGGAGAAAGTATTCACAAATGGGAGAATCCTCGCTAAGCGTGAGAAGCTAATTTCGTTGAATAACAAGCAGCAAAATTACGTTGTTAGTGTAGCCTTTTGTGTGTCTGATGCCAGCGGTCGGTGAAACCACGAAAAAGATGTTTCGAAGACATAAAATTGCTATCGTAAGTATCCTAGATCGTTCGGAGCGGAGATGAAGCGCGTAAATTGTAATTTTAGTCTTGAAATTTGACGAATCCAGCATGGTTTAGGCGCGCGATAGGTTATCTTGGTCGCTCATTTTAGGGCGGTTTAGAAGCGCCTTGGATGATGCTGGAAGGTGATACCTGAATGGTGTGACGACGTATAGGAGCCGGGATATTTTGGATCCGGCGGTTGTGCACGGGGAAGGAGGGGAGGATGGAGCCAGTTTACGGTCCCTTTCCTGTTTGGGTCGGGCATGTGTGGCATGTGTCTGGAAGCACAGAGCCTCCTTTTCATGAATGGGGGAGAGCCCCAGCACACTTCTTCTGCCCCTCCCCTCATCATGCAAATTAATGACCAGATGTTCAACCTATGTTATCGAATACATGTTCTCTTTAAATCGTCTCCTGGGTTATCTCATTTATGGGCTCCCCCGATGGGGCTATGAAAGTATTTGGTACTCGAGTATTTGGAATGAGCAATTTGGCCGGTAATGATTTTTTCAGTTTCGTTATCCCGCGCTTTATTCCGAAGCTCGTATTTCGTCTTACCTCGCTACTAATTATGTAGAGACTCTTCGCGATGTCTTGAATTCCCCCCCTCGGCTTTGGCGAGGTTTTTTAAGGATCGGGTGAGTTGGCCTCGAAGAATGTCTGGACTTCGCCAAGGAAAACTCTGGAAATTTGCGGGAGATGCGGAGCATTGTGCTTTTCTTTCATTTTTATTCTCTGGGAAATTCGCCCCGATGAACCGTCATTCGAAAGCTTAATTGAGCCCAATCTGTTTCCTCCGTTTGCGCACGTTCTTAACTATAAAAGTTGCCCTTCTTAATTGTAGATCTCCGCTTTCGGGTCTGCTACATAACGAGTAGCTGAAGTCGTCTTTTATAGTTGTATGATAACTCGTAATTCTTGAATTGGCGCAGTAAGCATTGATCAATAATGTAATGTAAAGAAATTACAAGTAAAGAGTTGATAATGCAGGCGTCGAAGCGTAGTTAATGAATTGACCAAATTTAAATCAGAAAACTGCTTATGGATTATGCTGTATCGCTTATATTTGCCAATTTACAGTTTATTTAGTTAGTTAATTGTTATAATTCTTCTTTTGTTATTGTATTTCATTTCTGATATTCCCACGTCATTGTTGCTATGCGATATTGATTTTCTCATAGCTTTTTTGCTGATTCTCTGAGCTTGTTTCACTTATCTTTTCTCTAAATATTTTCCCGATGGCCATTTCTCTATTCTATAATTGAATGAAGTAATTAGAAAAATCGTGCGCTGATTTCGCTAAACCTTTTAATGAGTTTTCTCAAGTTTCAGCAGAAACTCACGATACTTTTATTTGCTTAACCGGAAACTATATCTCTCGCACTAACCTTGACACTCGAAATTTATTTCCTGATTTCAAACAGTAACAGATTGTTTAAATTCATACGTCGGATTTAAGGTCGATTACATTTTTTAAAAATAAGAATGGAAAGTTCTTTGTTATGAGTAATCTCGATGAGTTGGTTCTTCTCTTATGCATCTGAGACCTTGAACTAAAATCTGAGGTTACCCTGGCATTCCTACAACGTCTGCTTAGCCTCAAAACCCTTTTATTTGCCCTTTTATTACTTCCTCCATTAACCCTTTCTCTTTAACCCCTCAAGCAGCTGTGGAATCAGCCGCAGGCCCTAGATCTACCGCCATTAGAGATGGCGGTAGTTATATTTGTTTATTCTTCTTCAGAATACGGGATATTAAATATATGACAAACTTTCTACAGTATTACGAACACGGATATGTTGTGGTGTGCATTATGAACTCATAATTATGAATTTATGTTAATGTTATATCATTTCGTACTTAGTTTTGTCAGAAGTTATGGATTCCCTTCGTGGTGTGGTGTCGGAAACCCCTTCTTTGTCCGCTTCTTCTCTTAGTCCTTTTCCCGCTAAACGAACCCTTTTTTCTGCCTTCTACGTGATTCTTTTTCTTAACAGACCCAGGGGTAGATCCACGTGGGGTGGGAACTTGGTTTACTGCGTGGGAAAAGTGAATGGTCTTCGACTGGAAGCCCTATATGCTGTTGGTCGTGTTATTATATTTTTTTCGTGAATTTGAAAATTTTTGATGCATAATAGCGTATTTTTGATGAAATTTCGACAGTTTTTCGATAGACTATTTCCCATATCATAATTGAGTGCCAATCAACAAAGGAGTACTCCAATAGCACCAAAAAGCAAGCAGATCGTCACAACCAATGTACATTTCGCTAGCCAAATTACCATCTTCAGGTAGAGTAGGACTACCCGTGCCCTGAAGATGGTAGCTTGGCTAACGAAATGTACATTGGTTGTGACAATCTGCTTGCTTTTTGGTGGTATTGGTGTAATAATAATAATAATGTCTTTATTTAGGCGAATTTTGGTCTATTGAGACCATTTTTACAATTAAAATATGCGAACACAAACAACCATGCCCTAATCAGGATTCGAACTCGGGACCTCGGCTTGCGTTGCTTAGCTAGCACGCTAACCACTACGCCACCGAGGCCGGTACTCCTTTATTTAAAGTTAATGTTACCATCAGTGGTCCGCCTACTTCTCGAGTACCAATCAATCAATTTTCCACTTCCATTCTCTTCTTGGAACTATTTTTAATAATTCTTAAATTTTTTTTAAAATTCTTAGTCATTTAATTCTCAATACCCTATGATACATCAACATTCAGCACACATTCTCGAAATGAGACCTTGACTTCATGAGATAGATCTTTTACCCAAAAAGTAAAGCGTTTTTTGAGTTCTATATTTTTGCTGTGGACAATGAAGTCTTTTTTCAGCTTGGTTTATTTATATGCCCATTCTTTAATTTAAATTATTATTTCAATTTATATTGGGCTTCCGGATAGCCAAGTGGGCAACGCGTTCGACTTCGGTGAAAGGGTGGGAGACCATGTGCGAAATGACCTAAGCAGTCGTAGCTCTTTTAACAATTAACAGTTTTTAATTTAAAAATACCAATTGAATGGTTAAATTTAACCATTCAATAGGTATTTTTTGATATCATAACAGGTAGCGTGTATACTTACATAGAGTAATCAGAATAATTCGCTTTTTCCTGTTTTTTTATAAACGTAAATAACAACAGGGAAGTAGCGACTTAAACTCACAACGTTATGCAACAACTGAAGAAAGTTGAAGACCTGGGTTTATGTCCCTTTTCGCAAAAATGTTTCAATTCCACGTTTCCTTGTGTTCCAGATGTTAATGAAATGATTGATCGGTTGATTTTTCGTGGGATAATATTAAATCAAGAAGCCAATTATCTGCACAGTCATGTAAATTGACTGAAACAGATCGTTAATAAATGACGCGGAATAAACGACAAGCTGTTGCGCAACAATTATTCATGAACTTGTTTTAATGACGAGAATTAATTAAATACTAGGGTGAGTTACGCTATCGTAGGTTAACAGTCATTATCTTTATCTCGATATTTTACCCCCATTGTATACCTTTTCTTGATCTGGAACCCTTTTCCTGAATAGAGTCTTTCATTTTCCCCTTCCTTAACCCCCAAAGTCTCGCTATCTTTCGCTTGAATCCCCTCACTTTCCCCCTTCCCCACCTAATCCCCCCTTTTCCCCGTACGCCCCCTTTTCACACCCTCCCCCGGAGCCGCTTCCACAAAGCACCTATTATTGGAATATATGCAGCTAATGGTTCCTCGAGATCGGATGTGTAAGTCGGCGCCACGTCGGGGTCCTGGTGCGCATTCCTCAACGGTCTGTTTGTGTGTACCCTGTTAGGCTCGTTGTTCGATGTAACACTTCTCTCGCCACTTCGGCTATTTCCGACGACCGCCAAACCCACGCGCAATCAACTTATGCATTGCAGCGTAATTGGGCCTCCATTTTTATCGCCGCCATATTTTAAATCGGACAAATACCCTGTTTCAGCGGCCAATTTTTTCTCCCCGTCAGCTTTGAATTTATCGCTTCGGATTGTTCATCTGTTTGTTTCGTTTCTCCGGTGGCAGAGTGACGTTTGGACTTTTTGTTTTCGAATCACTTCTCGGCGCAGTATGTATTTCGTCATGTTTGGGACTATATATCTCGATGGGTCCTTAAAATAGAGATGTCTATGTGTATCCACCTCCGATGGACCTCTTTTTTTATCTTTTGAGGCGGATGTTGTTGCTTTCATTACGGGAAGTGGCGAAACGGTACTTTCTTCTCTTTTAATATGATGGAATTGTTTCTCTTTGTACGATTGAATTTTAGAGTTTTAAAGTTTACATCAGCGCCTCCACCGTATTGAAATAATCGAACGTAGACAGAGGAAAAGGGTGGGTCAAATATTGAGGGAAGAGATTGCTAAAGAATGTAATTTAGGTTAGAATGCAAGGGAAAAAACAGAGGAGAAGACAAGGATAAAATTTGCTAGATGACATAAATGGTGGGATAATTTACCAGGAAGCGAAAGAAACGGCGTTGAGTAGGAAATAGGATGGCACCAGAACCTACCGAATGTAGAGCACTTTTGTAATGTAATGTAAAGTTTACATTTATTCTTCCAGAATATTTTTAATGGCATATATTCTTTAGTTGTTGTACTGAAATTGAAATAAATTGGAATTTTTCTCTTATACTTAATCGTACGCAAATCAGGGGGATCCAGAAAACTGCTGGGTAAGGGTGGTTTAGGGCTATAATTTATACACTCATCTTACTGTGACAATTATCAGGGCCTTAGTTCCTCTTAGTTAACTGTAAAAATGCGATAAAATTTAAATAAAGCGTCAATGAAGGAATTCGTCGTATGAAGAGAAATATTTGGTGGAATAGCCATCTTAAACGAGAAGTTAATTAAGGTGAAAAGGTATGTTTTAAGTAAATAATATATTCTTAAGGATTGGAAACTGCAGTTAAAATCCATGAAAAATGCAATCGAACTGCTGATTACGGAATTCAGGATTGTTTAGATTGCCTGTTGCCAGATAAGCAAGTATCTCCACGTCTTAGGATCAAGTAATCTCATAAATTCTGATTACTGTTAGAATAGCAAGTAACATAAAAAGATTTAAAATGTAAAAAATATGTAAGGACTATTATAACGTTTAATTTTCAATGTCTATTATTATTATTATTATATCATGATTATTATTATTATTGTTTAATTCTTGCGGTTAGGTTGGGCCAAAATGGCCTCTCTTCCACCTAACTTCTTGAGATAAATAAGGTAGATTATATTATAATTTATTATAATTAATATTATAATAAATAATATTCTTAATATTACCTACACTAATTAAACTAAACCAATTGACTACAATTAACTCAAATCTAGAAAAATAAATCAATGCATCTAAATAATCCGACAAACGGGTACAAGGAAATTGGTACAGACAGCATATACAAATTAATAGACAGACAAGTTGATAAATAAGACAATAGAAAACAGTATTACAGTTGTACGTATCACATAAGACCATATAATACATACAACTACAAGCAGAGATTATAGAGCTGTATTATTATACCCTTATTCTTTTTCAAGACTTCTATCGTAGCGTGTCGTATGTTTTCTAGCTTTTTCGTTTGTGACAAAGCAACGTATACAACGATAAACAGATCGATTTAAAAAAATCTGTGTTACAGAGGGTAAATTTGATGAAATATTCTCGGCAGAAAGGATTATAAATGTAGACTTGCTTATTAACAAACAGAGAAACCAAGGAAACGATATGAATGATTCATTTCATATTTATATTAACTGATTAAACTTAGTTTTATTTACTCTCTGCGTGCTGTGTTACTCTTAAAGGGAGCGATCTTCTTCTGCCAGTTCTGAAGAACGATCGTAATTGACTACGCCGTAAGAGTTGTTCCTGCAGCGTTTAGATTCGAAGGAGATTAAATGTAAGAGGATATGGGCATTGTCTCAATTTAGTTCCTCACCCTGTCAAGTGGGAGCGTCGATCAAATTTAACTCCATCTTGATTGAAAGGAGACATCTTCCGGATGAATTGTTTGATAAAAAAGTCTTCAAGGAATTGTATTTGACGTGAGATCCGTGTTTGATCATGTCGAAATGTCTCGATGGATTTTCTCTGGGAGTTTAATGGGGTACGGTATCTATTATAATGAGTGTACTTTCGTTTTGGATGTATAAGTACTGCCTAAAGAGATTGGGATTCACGAAATGTATGTTTTTAATTGTTTAATAATTTTGGAAAATTTTTAATATTTTTTTACTCCTCTAAGTAAGTATTTTAGCCAGTCGTCACCATTCTTTTAACATCTGAAAGATCGAGAACTTTTCTTAAAAGTTTGGGTTTACCATATTCGACTGGTTAATTAATTTGTCGTGATACCTATATATATACGTTTAAATACTTTTATCTTGAACATGTTTTATTCCGATGTCTTCTATGATTCTGAGATTTTTTTTGCATGTAATAAAATTATGCGCGGCCAAAGAAAAACGATTCTACTCTTTATCAGCATATTACAAACAAAATTTTCGGCTCATTTGTTAAATTCTGATCGGGAAATTAAATTTACGTGGAGGGTTTTATGTTATTCGCTCAAGGATAACTGGGTTCTCATGATGCGTTTGCTGTTACGATGAAAGGCAAAATATTTTTCAAATATTATTTTTCAATAGACGAAAAATTAAAAATTATGAAAACCTATGAACATAAACCATTTAAACAGCAGTTTCGATCTCTTTTCATTCACTACTTAACCAGTTGGATCGACTGCAAAGATTTTTCATTTTCAAAATTTGGTCTCAATCATCGAATTATAAGATCGCTTTACATACTATATTTAATAAAAGGCAACACTTAAAATGTATATAGCACAGTACTCGTGTATCATGCATATCCTTTTTCACCCCTCTTAAATTTTTTTCAAGCTTTACTTTTTTCTGCTGCCAAATGTTAGCATTTATAAGACGCTCTAACAAATCACGAACCTAAGAATGATAAAAATGATGCAAAATAATCTTTGAATAAAGTAAATTCCCCTGGAAGAAAAAACTTGTCGAAAATAATAATAAATTTATTGCATTTTCTTGTTTTCTTGAAAAAAAAATAATTAATTGAAAACATCTGAATAACGGCCGATTTGAAAGAAAATATGACGCGAATCTTTCGTTGTAGGAATTAATTAACATCTAAGGTACACTGGCTTTATTTAGGACATTATAAAGTAAATGGAAGTGGAATTTACGAAATACTTATTCAAAGTATTAAAAAAGGTCATCAAAATATTCGTCCGCGATAAGTATGCTTGCATGATACCAATTTTGGTACTTTGGTCCTGACCATCGTCAGTGTATTCTGATGATAATACTTATTCAGACTCATAGAATACCTCGCGACATATTCCCCTATCCAATCACATATTTTTCTGTAAACAAATTCCATTAGATCTAACGGTGATAAAGCAAAAATGGCAACCCTGGTTGCAATCAACTAACCACGACTAGGAAAATGACGGACTTAAGCGCCAGTAATTACTACTCCTGACGGAAGTGTACGACGTAACCGCTCAATTGGTTAAATATACGTCTTAGCAGTCTGTCTTGCCCTTCTCCCCACCATCCGCAACTCTTTCCATGTCATTCGGCTGTATGTTTGAGTGCCCTGCGGTTGGCTCCATGGGCGAACTGTAGGGAGGGAGGGGACGGGCGGAGAGAGGATTTCGTGGCTGGAATCGCTAGCCTGGAAGAAATTGTTCATGATGGCTCATTTCCGACCTCCCTCCCCCATTCTTTTTGTTTTTCAGTCCCGGACGCGATCCCGGAATCCTCTACATCTTCGCCAATAGACGTCCGTTGTTTTGCGGAAAGCCTCCTAGCTCTCGCACCCCGTTCTACTTGTGCTATACGAGTTGATTTCTGGAGAAATTGTGATTTAACGATACCGTCATACATTTAACCCGTTCCCATGGTATTCGATCATCCAGTAGTGTACGAATGTTAACATCATCATAAGCCTAACTCAAATCCTTTTTAATCTCTTCCTGGTAACTTACCCCACCCTATATGTCATCTAATAACTTTTGTCTTTGTCTTCCCCTCTTCTTTTCCCTTATATTCTACCCTCATTAACATTCTTTAGCAATCCCTTTCCTTTCAATATTTGGCCCACCCATTTCCCCTTTCGACGTTTAATTACTTCAATAAAAACCCTCTCTTCCCGACCATCTCTAGTACTTCTGTATTTATTTTTCTATCGACCCTACTTACTTTTTCCATTCTAAGGGCTGTTAAAAAGAAAGATGAAAACAAATGTACATATTATATTTTCTACCATAGGAGAATCAACCCAAAATGACCTCTAAGGTTTTTAATAGCCACATTTCTTCTGAGTTTTTAATCTTTAAAATGAAAACTTTGCTAAAAATTTACGAAATGTAGGTATGCATATTGAACAAGGAATAAGTAAAGATTATAACAATCTGAGTAGCAGAAGTACACCCGCGAATGGAAGAGGGTTATAAGATGGAATAGTAATAGCAAAGGAACATAAACTAGTACATACGTCTCTTCCATTTTCTACTTTTCTTAACATCTTTGTTCATCATGTTATAAAAAACGTTTCCTGAAGTAATTTGCAAATTATCTCACTGTATTATCTAAAATTCCATGATTGATTCTTGGGTTGAAGGGAAAATAAACAAGGAACTGCTGGAGATGATGGAAGATAGGGTTTGGTGAAAGAATTGAAGGAGAGGTGGGGCAAATGGGTTGGTCAGATGTTGAGAAGTATTGTTTCTGCCTGAGAAAGCCATTAAATGTAGAAAATAAAGGGAAAAGACGCATTGGGAGATGATAAGTTATCATGAAATAATGTGTGTTGAATGGAGTATGGTATTGGATAATAGGGTCCATGAACCTGCGAAAGGTAGAGAAAAGGTTCATTTAATGTAAGTAAATATTTATTGGGTACCATTTTGCTTTTAGAAGCATTCATGCCCCATTTATTCACCAGATAAGCGAATTCAGTGATGCATGGCCGACATTTTTTGGAACACTGCTAAATTGTATGCTGTACATACGAGTATCCCGCTGAAATAATCTCTATGTCCAACAGAGATCAGTATTTGATGGCGAGATTAAGGATTAATGTAGAATTTCCTATCATTTGGTACTTTATTCGACCTCAAAAATCAATTATTTCCATTATTATTTTATCATTATTACGTCGTGAGACAGACACGAATGAGAAATCAGATACATAATACTGCTAGCAGTAAAAATGGCTGCTTACTTTGTATGGAAGATTTTTCCTGGTCAAAACAAGGATGCGGGTGAAATAAAACTGTTTTATACTGGGTGATTATTTCAGTGGAATATAACTCGTATTTCGCTCGTCTCGCCGCCCGTGTATCAATTATGTAATGTCGTGAAACTGAAGTGTTTCTCCAGTTTCTCTCCAGTATTGCTAAGATTAGACGTGACGTCAGCGGCAAGTGGAGGTATTAGAAGCGTTGAACGAAGGATGCATCCCATTTCAAGAGGAAGTTGCATTATTTTCCCCTTTTTAGTTTAGGGAGAAAGATGTTTTGAATTTAATGGTTACTTATTCCCCATTCACACGATAGGATGTGAGATGGTGCATTGTCTTGGCGTTATATTAGGCACGGAACACGCATGAAATCCCTCCAGAAGGAAAGAAGTAATTAATGTAATTCTTTAGTTAGTTTAGAGTTATCTCCTCTTTTTTGTTTGGATGGACAATCCTCTCGTTTTCTCATCGGCTGTTTTCTGCAGAGTATATGATGAATGATATTTCAAATGGCGAAACGCAAGTGACTAGAAATGGCTAGTCTGGATGGACGACAATGCTTGTCATTGTTGATGTGAGCTCTCCGAAGACTTGGAATGTTCGAATTTCTTCAAGAACGACCCAATTTCGCTGGTTACTTTGCTACATCAAACTCTAGCATAGATGCAAGTGATATAGCTGACATTCGGTAAAACATCGAGTTCAGCAAGTAAACCTTTTCTCAGTTTTCAATGCACACGATTTGGACCAAGAATAATGTATTGGAAATTGTTAACTTTAATCAGGACTTTTCTGTTAAATGGATGCTGTTTTCCTCGGGGTGAATATATTTTTATGAAATACATAAAAAATATTAAATAATAATTTATCGAATGTGTGTATTAACAGAATGTTTTACGAGGCAAAAGTCTGTCAATGATCGTCGTGAAAGCTAGTTTGAACCTCAACCCCTCCACCATTACCTATAGAAAGGCCTTGAGAGGAAATGAGGCTTACTACGCCAAATGAGGAGTGAGGTAGTTCACCTTTCCTTTCCTCCATGAGCTTGAATGCTATCAATGGTCCACATAATTGCAGCACAATTACCCGTGATTATCACTTTCCATAGCTTTTAATTGAGAAGAAACCAAATTAACGCCATCTTTTAAACCCCAATAGCTTTCATTTTATCATTGTCATGAAGAGGGCTGAGATAAAGCAACTGAAAGATTTTTCTCTCCCAAAAAAAGTGAAAAACTTCACTTTCAGTGTTTATATCCCCCTGCAAGGGGCGGATTCATAATTAGGCGCAATGGGCGCTAGCAACTATATTGGGGCCTCAATAAGACTGTGCTAACAAACTCAGTAAAATTGTTCCGGTTTTTCGCTTCAAGAAAGAATATTATATTTGCTGAGTAAGTCTACATAATATTTTAATAGGATATATTAGATAGTTAAGTATATCCATCATTGTTTGTAATTTATAGAAATGCTATGATTATAATTCCAAACTTGTTTGTTTATTCTTGCCGTAGTTAAGCGACTGAGGCTTCTATGGAATTTATATTTGTTACGACAGTTTCCCGCGCATCTGTTTCCCGATCTTTTGGGATTCTATTTTCTTTATAGAAAGCGTATCAATTGCTCTACGGTGCCAAGTTACGGCTCGCCAAATTTCAAGTGGAAATGGGTCAGTCAGAACGTCAATGCTTCGCAACAGTATTCGCGTGGGAATGGAAAAATCAATCTGTCTGAAGGCGATCCCATGAATATTTCATCCTTTTATTGGCAATCATTGGATAGTACCATTTCTTTCTTCCACAGTCTCGCCACGTGAATGGTATATTTGTTATTAATAAATGTCTTACATTGAAACAAGGTTTTGCATCGAAGTGATTGTCGAAGTATGAAATAATTGATCGTAATTCCATTTTTTCTGTTCCAATTATTCTCATTTTATTGATTAGTTAATGAGAGCGTTTTTCGCTGCTGCTATTAACCCTTAGCCTGCCTACTATTACTATTAACCCTTAGGGCCTACTATATTTTTTAGCTAAACACATAGGTTTCAAATATCCATCATTTAATTCATAAATCATTAAGATAAATTTGATAATTTGGGTTGTAAGCAATGTAACTTATTCAAAAGGAACACGTAATGTGAGTTTCTGTATCTTCCCAAGGCACCGCCAAGACAATTTCATCTACGTTGATTTATAATTTCTAGGAAGCAACTATAAATAATTTTACTTTTCGTGGTTCAATCTCCATGCTGGGCGACTGATATTTTCAACAAAGATCGATTTTTAACTCCTTAAGCAATGTATCTTGTAAGATCGGTCTTCTACGACTAAAATTTGTCAAATAAAATCGTGATTATAATAACAATAATTGTTATGAAAATTCAATGAATATATAATTATTATATATTCATTGAATTTTCAATAATATTCAATTAGAGAGCGTATCAACTCTTGAATTGCGCATTTTTCCCATAGTTAATATAGCCGTTAAATTATTATTCCGAGATGTAAAGACGCTTAAATCTGAAAAATAGCCTAAATATATTCCATATTCTGTCATTTCCTAAGAAATATATGGTGGAAATATGGCTTAAAAGCCTCGCATTAGACATCATAAAAGATTTTACCTCTTCATACGGAACAAAGCAAGCAACTTTTTAAATGTTTTATCCTATGAATCCAGATTCGATCCTTGTAACATATAGAATAGAAGTTGCTACCGATGGTTGAGTTAGTTCCAGTTTAAAAGATCCATCAACAATGCTGTTGTTTACATTGTTAATGGTTTCTGGAGTTCTTCTAAACTGCAACTTGTGACCTATTGTGTCATTTCTCTATTTATAATAATTTTTCTTTACTCGTTATTTCACATACTTAAACCTCATCTTTTCTTTTCGTCTCGTTGCGAGGGTAGGAAGCAAAGGGGTGGAGTTCTCGGTTACGCCAACAACTCTACTAACTTGTTCAGTTGAAGAAGTCGTGAGACAACTCACATGTCTTGACATGCTTTTCTGTGGTCGATTACAGAGTCGTAAGAAACGTATCGGAAGAGTTACAGATTTTTGTTTGATACTCGATATTATCTTCGCCAGATATCGATTTCTTGCCATCATCTTGCTGAAGCGTTGCCGATGAATTGTTTTCATTCGTTATTCAAGTGAAGGACTGGTTGTTGGAGGATATCTTCTATCTTATTTACTTATATGCCTTACTTATTTACTTATATATATTTAACCCTTATAAAGGGTTAAATGGAAGATGGGACTCTTTAGTCCCAATTTCGCCCAATAAAGACGTTTTTATTTATTTATTTATTTATTATACGCTGATCATATATTCCGATTATTTACGATAAGATTTCATACGTAATCATAATAATACGTAACGTGATAATCGTGTAAAACCAAATAGTTGTTGATTTGTTTACCTTGGTAACTTGCGTTCACTTTTTATTGTTGGAGCGCGACTCTGTCCATATTTACATATTTGGTTTTCATATCTGATGTCAATATTTTCATGGCGAATCGTAGTATTTATGCAAATCAATGGTGAAATGATGGCGATTTAATGGAACAATTATGAAAAATCTCCGGAAAGTTGCGGGAGTGGTGCTAAAACATCGCACAATCGTAATCAACAATTAATCGATATAAATAAATCACTATAACATTATTAGTACATTGTAAATCATGATTCTGTGGCTTTATTTGCTGGAAAAATTGAGCATGAATCTCAGATGATGAAGAAAACTTCAATTGATGTCTATTGCTTGTTGTAGACGTACAGAGTTACTATTATTACTATTTTAATTTTAAGTTGCTATTATAATTTAATGGTGGAATGCTATTTTCGTAATTTTAAGGTTCGTTATGTAATTTTGACCGTAATTTATCGTTTATTCTAACGTATTTTTCCAGTATGNAAACGTATCTTTCCAGTATGTTTTTTAATTTTCCTGTCTTTTTTAATTTAATTAACTTTTCTGTTTTTGAAGTCTAAACATCTTACATTCTATATAGCCTTCAATTTTATTTTTAATGTCTTATCGCGGGTTTTTTCACCCCCTTCCCTATGGGTGTTGTCTTTCTCAACCTTAAGTTGCAAAGATTTTTTCCCACACTATACCCTTTCTTTTTGGTTTTATTAATATCTGTACATATAATAACGACATACCAGATTAGGTGGAAGAGGGACTAATTGGACCTAACCTCGCCAACAAAGAGTCTATCTATCTATCTACAGAGCATCAATAATTCAGAATTTAACAGCTTTCACTATTTGTCATGACTTCTTGCGGTATCTTGTAATTTAATAGTACTCCAGTCTCAAACCAGCAGTTTTGAACTGTCAATGATGCTAAAATCAGGCTAAATAGCTAATTGCATTCTTTAGTAAACAAAAATAGGAAGCTGTTGGTTGGGTTGAAAATACTTGTTGTCGATTTTCATGCCATAAAAACTTGTTAGAGTTAGAAAAAGTAAGAATCGATTAGCTACGTTGAACGTGGCGTCTGGGCTATGCAAAATTTACGGCAATACCAGTATGTTCCACAGCACGTTTTTCCGTAGATTATAAGAAAGAGAGAGAGGGTAATGTAGTTAGAAAGGTTGTTGGCCTCTCATCTACTGCCACCCACGGAAATCCTGAACGCCATAGTAGGATGCAGAGGTAGGCAGATGTTCATCCAATTGCGATGCTTAAGAAATCAAATGGTAACTCAGGGTTGATGACATATGGTATCTTATGGTAATAAAACAGAATTACCATGGATGTAGTCATTATAATGACCTCTGATAATTTGCATATGAAGGGGTTGAAATCGGTATCTCGGTTTTGGAACTAAATTTATCTCGTACTGCCTTCGAAAGAATTTATTTCTAAATAAAGTTCGCTGAAGAAAACAATGCAGCGAGCCAAGATGATCATTTTTCATGTTTATAAAGATAATGTAAAACTGAAAATGTGAAGCTAAATTGGAAATTGGAAAGTGTGTGTAGATGAATGATATCCTGTTGTCTATAAACGAAAGAAATTATAAATTAACGGCGTTCAAGTTTCTCTAGTCTAGGTTATGATGGCTTGTGAGGGAATCAACTTAATATTTTACTCCGTGCTGCTAAAATAGCCTTAAACCAAGCCTCATTCATGTGAAGTTCCAGGATCCGCGATGAATATAATAACGATTCATTGTTTACATTGTAAGTTTTCAACTGCAAATTGCAGCAACCCTACTGACTTAACCGCAGTATATATATTCATTATAATTTCGTTTACTCGCAAGAAAGCGCCTTTATTTAATTGACTTTAACAGCTATAATATAGTGCGGTAACATTTTATTACATGTAGAGTTAGAGAGTTGTGCGTGTAGATGTAATAGGCGAGCTTACAAAGAATACATTATTACTCATTTGCCATTCAAATTATTCAGTTTTATCCGACAATTGAGGAAATATAGTTGCCGTTCGATAAATAGGTATCGAAAATAAATATCTTAACGAATTCTTCAGTTACTATGTATCTTCATTATTGTTACGTAAACTATTCTTTTGCCTATTTGTCAGTTGCTGTAATATAATTGGTAGTGTATAACTATCTCATTTTTATCTGCTATAATAATTAAACTTTTAAGTATTCATCAGCCTGAAAAATTCGCTATCCTTCTCACATCTCCTTTCGAACATTTCTGTGCGTTAAGTTGCCGCGTTGTTCTATGCAACAGAAGGCTGTTTGCGGCCGCCCCTCAATTTCCCTTCTCTTTCTCCGTGGCTTGTTTCCGTATATAGTTAATAAATCATTCTGAAAGCCTATAAGAAGAGGAGACCGTACGGTTTTGCGTGTGTTTATGAATGACATATCGTTTAGAGCTGCGTCATTTGCTTTGCCTCGGAAAGCTTCAGGATCTCCATGCACTTCCATGTCAGTCACTTTATGTATTTATGTTTTCCGGAGTAATACCCGTAAGAGTCCAGCGGCGTGGCAGATACCATCTGAGCTCCGGACCAGAACTCTAAACCAAACTATCCCACCATTCCGAATAAGAAATTCGACTTCTAGAAGTAAGCAAGGGAAACTGAATACGCTTCGGAGAGACGAGAAGTGTCCTTGCATTAGACTTGGTTTAACCAGACGCGTCTGAGATTCAATCCGGTATATCGTGACTACTATAGTGGTTATCACTTTTGGTGCTTAATTGTTATCGATAATAGCAACGGAATGAAATTAAAAATACCAAAAAATTGATTTCTTTCCCTGCAAGATTTTTAGTTGATCTGAAAATAAATATATTCTTTTTTCGGATTATTAAATAGCTTCCGGTTTGTGATTATAAGGAATTTTTTAGTTTATTCGTGAGAATGCATGTGTGAATGCTTATTTCATGAAAAAAGTGAATTTATGAATTAAATATACTTAACAAGACTTGAACAAATGTTCTTCGCCTATTGTCATCCTATGTCGGTAACTTCCGTAAGAAAAGTTCATTTTTCATTTAGTTGTAGTCATTTATTTATTTTAATTAAAAACAACGGTTACATAAATCTTGATAAGGAAAAGAACGGATTCTTATTTTATCATCGAATATTGTTTTTGATTTGAAATCACGAAATTTTTGATTAAATGTGTAGATATTTTGTGGTGAAGAAAATTTAGTAAATGTTTACGTTGTTATCAATAAAATTTTGGTTGTTATAACAGTAGCTCGACAGTTAAACTATTCTAGTGTTTATTTTAAATCGGCAGCATTGGGGATCGCCTCATTTGCTACTAAGAAGAGGATGTAATAATTGATTCATTTCGAAATTTATGACATTTTGTACAACAATATACAAATATACCGCTTGAATAAGATAGATTATAGTTTTAGGTGTCGACTTAGCAATGATAATTCGTTCACATTTATATATTTTAACGAATGAATGCATGAAGCTTTGCACTTTGGGGAGTGGAAAAATTAAATTATATGAACAGGCGTCTTCGTAAAGGTGACAATAGGACTATGTCTTTGTATAGTACCTCATAGAAATCGTAAAGTATCCTGCTCAGGAAGTTCTGTTGTAATTCGTACTACACTGGCAGCAATAAAGTTAAAATTGCTATAAAATTGTTGGAGCAACAATCTGTAACAATTACTATCTAACAGTAGTGGAACTTGTTTATTGACTTAACTCAGTATATTTAATTTCGATGCGATCTTATTTAACCTGTTTCTAACGTTTTACATTCAAATTGCTTCTTGATTCTTCAGAATTCTACGGTCATTGATATTTTAAATTAGCTCTTACAAGGGGTTTTTTCTTCTCTTCAAACGAGCTGTTGAGATCTAATCGGTGCAGACGAGTGTAAGGATGAGCTAATCTTCTCCGATTCTAAGAAACTTATCTTGATAGATGAGCCAAGTAAGGCATTGAATGCAAAATAGGAGCGCTGAGAGCTTGGCTCGCCGCAATCTTTCGATTGTGACGTTTTTTATGTAGGCTTTGAACATTCCGTTGTCAGTCTATGTGGATTAATGTTCTATTGTATTGGAGAAGGTTTAGATCTCAGTGTCTTTCGCTCGATTATATTGATAGAAAGAGACGTTGCCCTGCTTGGGAAATTTCAAGTTGCAATCTTGATTACATTCGATTCAAGTCCAAAAATGGATTTTTAGGTGCAGTTTCCGTGTTCGAAAAATTGCACAGATCTCGATTTCATCAACTATGAGAATTATTTCTGAATTTTTATGTATTTCATACCGAAAAGCGGGAAACAGCCAAAAACTTTCTTCCTTACCAAATCCAGGCCTAAAATTAAAATATCTCATTACTTAGTAAAATCTTGTCTCGTATTTACCTAGAAATTTTGCTTACAATCTACCTCTCGGTTTATTTGAACTTTTTTGTAAATTGGGTGTTTTGGAGTTTTGTGTATTATATCTGTTCAATTTAAACCTTGATTTATTTCATAAACAAAAAGTGATTTTTTTGAAGGACCTAAACCCCTTATGCTAAAAGGGCATTAGAAACTGAATTGTAGGTAAAATTTTATTGTGCGAATAGGTTTCAGTACTTACGTATGTCGCTCTTTGTAGGATTAACATCAGCTATTAAATGCCTGCGTAGAATTATTTCTGTCAGTGATTCACTGCAACGAATATAAATTATTCTGTTATTAAAAATTTGGTGGAAAATTACGTAATCGCTCTATAAAACGCATCTTCTTCTTTATGCATTCGAGAAAATTCATTAAACACGAATCTAAACCATTTTCGTAGAATCCTCGAGGTTTCTTGCTTCCTTCATGCTAGATTCCACGCTCTTTCAGAATAGGAACCTCGTCAGTTAAATTGCATCACATATCGCGTAAATTTCTTATTGTGCCCACTTTCAGGCGCCACTCCTTTGCAAAGGAGTCTTAAATTTAACATATCCTTTTCATTATTTCTGTTATTCTTAGTGTTGCCGCATTTGGTACAACCAAAAAGGTAGATTGAAGCGCTGTTATTTCATTAAGATGGTGTGCATTGCACTGGGGTAATGCGTGGGTACGGAGGTTCAATGAATGATTCGATGAGTGATCCCTTCAAAATCTATGATTGCTTTACCCGGTTAAGCGGTCGTCCATGTTTTCATGAATTTGATTAGGTCGTTCTAAATACCCACAAATTAATGAAAAGCAGAGTAATTTGTAGCTGAAATATTTTATATGTAATTACTATGTTTGCACACAGTCTTGAATTTTCACCTATATTGGATTTCCCTGTTTTTTGCCCGTTTCGTTCATTGTGGAATGTTTATCTCTCTTCTCCGCCATTTTTCAGAAGTGTTTGATAGCATTGTTGTAGTAGAACTGTCATATGAATAACCCGTTTGGCTGCCATTCTAACTCCATTGTTGTCACATCTTTCCACTACTTCCGAACATCTTTCACAGGGATATAAGTCATCACCAATTCCGGGACATATACTACCAAGATACACGCGGACTGCACCCTGTATTCTGCCTCTCAATTTTCACTGTATTTTGAATATCGATTTTAAGAAATATATATATATAAAATAATAATAACATACAGAAGTAATAATTTACGCTCATAAAAAAAACACCTCAAGATTAACTGATATAATTTTTTAATTGATTGACGAAAGGTACGATAGATGTTATGATAAAGGATACTGTATTTTTAACATACTTTTTTTTATACTTTCTTGTCGGAAACTTGCCATCAATTACCTCTACTTAAATTCTCAAGGTTTGGAGGTAATAACTGTGAACGTACTTCATGGCTGAAAGATTTCCATCGGCTGCTTTTGATCTTTGAGATGTTTCATTAAGATATTACGCATGGAAGTAATTGTTGGCATATGTATGTATATCCAGAGTCGCATAGTAATTGTGATAAAAACAGTTTACTTTCGGAGCAATTTCTTCATAACACCTTCACTCAACCGTTGGAGTGATAAACGCATTGGAAATGGAGGTATCTGCAGTAAACGTGTATGAAAATGAATGAAAAGAGCTGTTTCGCTTAAATATTAATTCCTATGTGCTCTGTTATGAAAAAGACCCACGCCTCGACTCCGTGGACCGCACGAGAGGAGTTGGAGGGCCGCATCCGCCCCGGAGGTTGTCAGTTTGATACCCGTAACATTCTATAATCTAAAAATCTTTTATATAATCTCCGTCTTTCAATTATTTTGGAAAATCCAGTAGTTTTAACAACTTCCAGTTTTTCAGCTTCCCTTCTTGTGTTTGTGCCGTTTTCGATATCCATACCTAAAAATCTTTCTCGCCAATACTCGTATTTGTTTACTGTCCTAACCGTTCATTAGCTAAATACCCGATCACCCGATTTATCACCGAAACATTTCCTCAGCAAGGATTTTCATGATATCGGTTGCAATCTTGGTTTTCCACAAGATTTAGAAACGCTCATGCTGCACGAACCGAAACAATTGCCGCTTTCCTAAATTTTATGCTCGATTAGCGATCGTTGCCGCCAGAAAAGGTTTTGGCGGTCGAATCTCGAGGAAGAAAAAGACCAACGAGGGAGAAAGTGCGGTTAGTTCAATCAAATCCGATGAAAAAATATCGGCACCTAATCTTCGGAACCGTTTCTCTATGATCTTGCCACAGAATGGGACACGGAATTTTATTTTTTCCTCGCCATCAAGTTTATTCGATCACCAATCGCGTTAAAGGATGCGTCGAATTCAGGAAATCGGTCTTCTGTTCAAATTAATGGCGCGCATTTAGATTTGTACCCTGCAAACCGCCAGAGGCGTATGGCAGGGGGTGTATTAACACCTTACCTAATTTACCCTATTAGATTCTCTGATCCTATTCGGAAAGAACGACCAGAAGTAACTATCTGTTTAAGCGATTATTTCGTTGTAACGCTTGGTCGTCGCCTCTCGAAGATCACGCTCGCTGTTCACCGGAATGACAATATCCTTTACTTCACCTAAAAATTCTCGTTATAAACTTCAGAGTTTGTGGTGTAGTAACGAAGTATTGGTGCAAGAAGTTTACATTAGTTATTGAAAGCTTCCATCAGCAGACTTATGCGTTAAAGACTTAAGTGTTTCTAGTATTCGATGAAAAGAAAGATAAAACGCTGAATTTAATTCCATGTATTTAAAATTTTGTCTTATTAATAAAATATGTTAAAGTTCATTGTTACTATCTGTAGACCCGAAGTCTAACCCTACCGAGATTTTCCGTAAATCCATTAAGTTGAATTGATTAGCGTTTGTGCAGGCTTTGGAAGGATTATTTGATGCTCAATTGAGTTAGCTGAATCTCTCCTCTCATACTACATTGGTACAATCTGTCTCATTTTCGGTCATCTTTTGTTTTCTATAATGTTACATAAGTTTCTTCCACAGTTGAACTTTTCTTCTATTTGTTATTTTATTCAAAATATGACACACCCTATGAATGATGTTGGAGAGGGTACTTAAACATTTTCTTTCATACAGTTGATCTCTAATCAACACCGCTTTAACAATTCAGAAATGTACATACTGTATTACTCACTTATTTTTCTGTGACATGTAATTTTTTTCTACTGAACTCTATGAATAAAAATAACTGCTAAAAGCCTTGGTATAAACAAGTTTTATTGACTATCGTTGCTTGTTCTACTGGTGTGAGTAGCTAATGATGGTGTTCATTTTCTTTTCAACCAGGAGTCAGAGTGAAGGGCGGGTGCCATGGCCTCTGGTGCCCTCCTGGAGGACTCCCCTCAGAGGCTGGGAGAGGGCCTCCGGCAAGAGGTGGGTCCAGGAGGGGCACTGAAGGTGCATTCTGACAAGCCACATTTGGTGAGCATTGGCGGAGGACGATTAAGCACTGCTGTCACGTTGATGCCCATACCAGAAGGTTAGCTATTCTTTTTTACATCATTCCCTCTATATTGAACCCCTATCCCCAAAAATGTAAATTTTTAAATCCAGAATCGCCCAGTTTTGCAATAAAATGTATCGCACTTTGTGATTCTTGCAAATGCCTATCATACTAAAAGATGTGGAAGTATTTAAAATTTTTTTCATTTCATTTTTTTTTCGTACGGTATATATTTGTAAATTGAATTTCCTTGTGTAGATAATCTCTCTTTTTTATTTTACATCCAAAAATTTTTGATAAATATGTGAAAAAAATCCTAGATATTTGGATGGAAACCAAAAGAAGAAGCTTGTGAAGTATGTATTGCTATATTTCTGAGTATAATCATACCATACATGTGTAAATTTTCATTAGCCATTTTGCTAAGTAGGTATAGTAGCTGTCAGTAGGTTTTGCAGGATTTTTTTACCACCCCCCTTCTTGTGTGTGTTTTCCTGCAGGGTTTTAATTTTTTCCTCATTGCAGACTTTGGTTTATATTATACTCACATAGTAGTTCCTTCTTTTATTGCTTTTCTTTAGTTCAAATCCCAATACCTCTTTTATTCTATCTGTAATGACAAAGGGTTGGATCTAAGAAGAGACTTCTAAGTCTCAATCTTGCCCTTAAATAAAGACGTATTATTATTATTATTATTAGTGTCATCACCTTTTTTTTAAACTTTTTTTGCTACTCTAATATTATAATTATTGTATTGTCATGTTATGTTTAAGAGCTTTTTTTAAAGAGCATTGTTGTATTCAAGGGAGTCAGTATATGAAATGTGTACATGTTTCCTTTATTTACTTATAATTACTTTTATTCTTAATTTTCATATAATTTTACCTTTGCTATTCTGATATAGGAGTGAGTAAACAATTTACGAGTTCAGATGCCTGATAAGCATCTCTTAATTCAATTTCAGATGCAGATACTTTGTGCCTGAAAGGATCTGTAATATTTGTACTTTGTTTGTAAAAGTTCTTTATTTGTGTTTATTATTTGCAAGAGTATGTAATGAACTTTCAATTCTAAAAATATTGGAATTACATTTTGTAGGTTCCATATGGTTGGGTTCAAGAGAGGGCAATGATATAATGGTGGAGGGCACAGGAGTGGAGCCATTGCATTGTCGGCTGGAGAATGCTAATGGAATCGTTGTCCTTCACCCAAATGCAGCCTCTATTCATATTGATGGATTCAGGATCTCTACACCAACAAGACTCACTCAAGGTAATAATAACTTCTTTAATGGAAACATGAATATCACAGTTACTTCCATTTTAGTGTTTATTGTTATTGAAAAATATGCACAACTATTTCCCACAACCAGAAAAATCGGATCAGAACCTATGATTTTACCTCCACCATAGATGGTGGAGGTAAAATTTGACTAATTCTCCATGTAGATATCATTAATAGAAAGAAATATTTTGCTCTCATGAGCTTTTGATGAATTGGGTACCCATATTAACAAAATTTTGCCATATGTTAAGTAGTAACCTCTTTCCTTTACATTCACCATTATGAATTATAGATCATGTTATGTAGACTGTGTATTCATTGGTCCATAAACATAACCAAATTTAAGCATAGCTTAAGCAATTTGATACACCTAAATGAACTGTGATGGCTGTAGACCAGCATCAAAAATGAGGTAATTTCTTTCATTCAGTATGAGAAACCTTCTTTCTTCTTTCATTTAAAACCATTTCTGAATGGTTATTTAAAATATCAGCAAGAGTTTCTGCAAAACAAAATGATCATTACATTCTTTGAGGGTGATGTCACATAAATATTAGTATTATATTTATAGGGCTGGAAATTTCTTACCTTAACACCCTCACCATCATTGACCTCTTCCTCTTCCCTTTTCCAAACTCAATGGTCAAATTATTGTCCATATTTCCTCCGGTAGACACCCACACATTCACACTCCTTTCTTTCATTCATTCACACACAGTCTCTCTTAACATGTTATTTCACCTAGTGATAACCCAAAGGGTTGAAACCATTATCATCCAAAAAAAAATTCTGTGGTAAAGGTAGAAAGAGTTAATTTCACCATTCCTTAGAAGTAATATTAGAAATATCTAAGTAGGCATTTTTCATTGAAAACTGTCCATAAATTATACCCAGTATGCACGAATGAATTAAAGACATAATTATCCACAAGATTTTTACTATTTGTCATTGTTAATGAAAATTTTAATTTTTTATTCAGTGATATCTAATATCCTCATTTATATTTGCATCTTGATTTTAAGCAATAACATTTACCTCAGAGTTAATTATCAGTTTACATACTATTCCTTTTCTAGAACATATTATCAGGAAAATGAATTTATGTTGTTATTTTCACCTAAGATGTTGATGCATGTCTTTTTTCAGGATGTATGATCTGCATCGGTCGTTCCAACTTCTTCCGATTCAACCATCCAGCTGAAGCTCAACTCATTAAAAGCATTCTAAACAAACGCATCTCAGGTGTTCCAGTCAATCAATTTATGCCAGGTAAATAATAATTTTTACATTTTCCCTTTTTAAGTTGACTTTCAACTTAGGCAAAGCTTGATTATTAAAATTTTCTAAATCAATCCTACGAATTTTGTATAAGATGTTTTATCTCTACTTACATTATGTGCTCTTTGAATGAGAAATTGTATGCTTAAAAAGATTTTCTAATATCTGGACTGCTCTTGAGCCAAAGTTTAGTTTTTTTAATTTTTTAGTAAAATAATGAGTAAATATTTTAATGCAGATTTTCAGTCTAAGACTAATTCTGCTAATTATTCTTTCTGTATCTTTCTCACACAGCTTGTAATTAGTACTTAAAGTACATCTAATTAAGTTAGATTGATGGAGACCCTTAGAATAATAATGTGTATTATTTATTTGGCTACTTAGCCCAAATATTTTCATATTATTCATAAACTAATTTATATTTTAATTATTTTGGTTATGATCTGAACAGTTTCAGGAATTGAAAGTGAAGAATGCTTCCAGTTAGATAAGCCACCCAGTTGTGGTGACCAGAAGCCTCCATTGGCACCACGAAATGGAACCATTGGCAGTGGGGGTGGAAAGTGGAAGACCGAGGATGTGCCAAAAAATGTCACTGGTTCACCCATACAGCAGCCAATGCAGTCAGATGTGCACAGTTCTCCTCATGCTCAGAAGGTATGGAGGTTTCTCTTCCAGTGGAGTTTCTTCTGTTAGAATATACATCCTACTATCAGAAATTAAGTTTTCATTGTAACAATTTTTTATGTTGAAGCTTTCATCGTGGAAATGCATATTGTAGCCCAACAAATCTATGACCGTCAATCTATTTACCATCTAACAATAAGTTCTTTCAGAGTATAAGGAAAGATACCATAAGCATACAGTTACCAAAGCCGCAGAAAAGAATTTTCAAAAAAGCAAATACTGGTTTGATAAATGGCTGTTCTTATGTGATTTCTAAAGTATAGCTGAAAGGGCATATACTCAATGACCTCCATCATTTCAAAAGCAAAAGTTTTTACATTTGAATTCATGCTTTTTGTGTGTAGACTGCTGGTATAGTAATGAAAATGTATTGCCTTGGAAAAAATTATTTAACCACGTGTTTGATAATTTTCAATAATTTTCCATTTTGTTCTTATTCCCAATCTAAGATTTTTGCTAAGTAACTGTTTGGCCTAATCTTCTGAGCTTAGTAGGATTTATATCTAAAGTGTGTAGTGAGAAGGAATTCTGTGTGATTTCATCCGCTCTGTCAACCATAGTTTTTTGTCGCATTTGTCATGATATGTTTTTTGGTAAGTATTTGTAATTTGTGTTTTAATAGCATGCCAAACACATTTTTATTCATTATGTCGTCATGTTTCATTCAATCACTCTGTATAATTTTCCTAAATTAATGAATATTTCCTTATCAATTTGTCTTTCTTAATTATCTGGTTCTTTGTCTCTACTTATAATCTGCATTCATTACCACTTCTTGAAACTGGAATTGTAATGTTTGGTTTGTTTTCTATATTTGTGGAGGGGATTACTCTAGATCAGAGTTTCCAACCTTTTTGGTTCCTGTATTCCCTTATAGTACTGGCATTTGGTACATACCCCCAATTCATCACAATAATGAAGTGGATAACGTAACCTTAGTTAACCAAGCACATTCATGGATAGGTTGTTAGACAGTGCATGTAACAGCCTAGATATGTTGCTAACATTACTAATTTTGAATACTTCAATAGCGTAATGCACATTTTTATTCACCATACTCTCAAGAGATACTTTCCATGTCCCTTGAGGGTATGGGTACCCCAGGTTGGGAACCCTTGCTCTAGATAATGTGTTTCATTAACTTCTCTGTTTTCATTGGTTTCATCAGTTTGTTGAACTGTATTGTGGTGGTGTCCCTGCAAAAGCTTATAATGCCCAAGTAATTGAAAAATTCTGGGGAAGAAGAATTAAATTCTCTAAAAAGTGCTCCTCATAATGGTTTGGGTTGCTGTTGTAAGGCTTAAACCTATTTTGCCCTCTTCTTCTGTAACTGATGTTCTATCTGTAGCATCATGTAGTATGCATTGGCATTGTAAGTGTTTTGCAAGGACTCTTATTCATATGGTAGTTTTTGTAGTCATGTTAGAACTCTGGTGATGTTTTCTGTTATATGTACCATTTCTTGTTGAAGGTGTTTCTTCCTGGTGTTGCCACCACCAACACTCCAGCCTCTGACGTTCTTGGGTGGAGGCGTTGTGTAACCCCTCCTGCCTCCCTATTACGCCCCTCTCCCAACCTTGTGCCCCTCCTGGACCCCCCAACACCTATCCCTATCACCCCTTTCTCACAGCAACAGAGGAGAACACTTTCTGCTGGCTGTGACCTCTCCCAGGTTGGGCATGTGAGGGGATCCTCTGAACCCCCTCCATTCTCTTGCCAAAGGGCAGGAGCATCCCCCATATCTCCAATGCGCACAACTCTCAACTGCAGCCTCGAGGAACTCAATGCACGTAAAGAAGACCTTGAAAAGAAACGAAAAATGGTGCGTTGGAAGTATTTTAGTGTTCATTACAGATTGATGTGAGATTTTGCATATGGCTTTCACTACTGCTTTTGTGGTGAATAGGGAATGGTAAGGTAATGTGTCTTAAATTTTTGTTCCTAAGTTTTGTTAATCATGATTATTTAATCCTGTAATTGCTCACATCATCATGGTTTTGCTCTTTTTCTTTTTTTGTGGATTTCCTTAAATAGATTTCATGAATAATAGAAGAACATCTTCAGAATATTAGACTTGAAATGCATTTTTCTCTTCACTTAGTTAAGAAAATTATTCATTGAGGAGTACTTTTATGAAAAATTGTACACATGAGAGATAAGTTGTCATCCAAGAACTATTGCATTAACTGTTTCATATATTTCAGAAAGAGCCTTAGAACATGAGATTCGTTTTGGGGAATTTATGAAGAAAAAATTTTATTCATAGTAAATTGACATTTATTTCATATCTCTTGCTTTATAAAGCTCCGAAGTTAAATTGAAAGAAAAGGTTTGAGGAGAAAGTGTATTTGGTAAATTACATTTGGAGAAACTGAAGAATTTTTTATTCTATTTTGTACAGAAAGAAATATAGCCATGTAGATAAATTCACAGAATTTAACAGATTCACAGGATGTAATTCAGCAATCTATTGCAATATATTTATGAACAGTATATTCTAAATGCTACTGTGTTTAATATATGACACTTTTATATTTATATATCCTGATGTTTTAGAAGAATAATGAATAATTTCATCATCCACACAGTAGTAAACAGGTCTGCAGTGTGATTCATTTATTAAATCAAATCTTATCAACTATGAGTGTATGGGTATAGTATAAACACATCTTTCTAACATGCTTAGGATATTGGATACTTAATTTTCCGTGATTAACATCAATAACATTGTTTTTGCGTGATGCATACATCAAAGCTAGTTAATAGTTTCCAGTTTTATTTGCTACATTATTAGATTTTTTAAATACTTCACTAGAGAGTTTGTGAAGAAGCCAATCAGTCCCTGTGTAGTTCTTATGGAAATGTTTTTCATCTAAGTTTAAGATTAATAACAGTATCTCAAATGGATATCTTTGTGTTTATGTCTCAGTAATTCAGTTTTATTATTTTAATTTTATTGTTCAGGTTTGGGAGGTTCATGTGGATGTCTTCCGTCTTTTAGTTATTCTTTTGGTTTACATATGTGTGGTTTTTCCATGTTTATTTCTCACCTACCATGAATTAAGTTATTTAGTGTAAGAAATGGGAATTTGTAACTAGTAAAAGGTCTCAACTACCTAGAATAAAATTCAGGCTGGATCTGAAAAACCTTTTTCAAATCATGTGAAATATCTGGCTGTTGCAGGGCTGAATCTTTCTTTTTCTTGTGTTGTATTAAATAGAAGTTTTATCATCCTGTCTTACTTCATGATAAAATTATTTCAATTAATCTTTTATTTATTTACTACTCTGTCATGATTCTATGTATTGGATTGGGTTTACAACAAGATGATTATAAACTAGAGTTATCTATGGTATTTGGTGTGAAATTAAACCTTTGTATTTTTAACTGTTTTGAAAAGTATGTCATTAAACCACTGTCTGATAATCTAATATAACAAATCTCTCTAAAACCTCTTGCTCTAACAAACTTTAATTGGTATGAAGCAAATATTATAAAAGCATCATGAATGTAGGTAGTGCAGACATTTTTTTAGCAATCCCCTATCAGGGAATTAACTTAGTTGTGTTTGGAATGTATGAATTAACAGAATGTTTCATAGTTTCACTTACTAAATACTGCTTTGATGCAAATATTATGGCAAAACATACCAAAGTAATGACATTTCTCCTTTGCTTGTTAGGTTCAGAATGAGCGTCTCCGTGATCAGGAAGTTCAGCGAAGAGAACAACTTCGTTTGGAGGAGATACTTAGCATGTGTGCTGAATATGAGCGTCAAGTGGAATGGGAGAAGGAACATATAGATTCAGAGAAGCCTCGAATGTGTGAGCAAAGGTGGAACACTATAGGACCGTCTGGCATTCCTTGGCAGCAGAGGGTGTCAACGAGTAGTGGGGGTAGGGAGAGGGGGGTGGGAGAAAGGAGCAGACCGACCCCAACCCCCTCTCCAGGAAGTTCTACCACTTCAGCTAATTCTTCATCATCTTCATCTTCCTCCACATCTTCAACGTCTCCATGCCAGCAACTGCCACCAATGCCTAATTCACCAACTACACCCTCTGTGCATCAGAATAGGTTAGAATCTCATGACTTGTCTCTAAGGTGATTCTATTTTTGATAGTTTTCTGGTGCAGGTTTTGGAAGCTGATATTTGACAAAGGCTTTGCTGCATTAACAAAATCAAGGGAAATTCCATGAGGTACTGAACCCCTATTAACATTGACAGGGAATTTGATGTTTGTAATAAAAAAATCTAATAAACAAGTCTAATGCTTAAAAATCTGCCAAAACTGAGAAAAGCAATTAACCTACTCAACAATTTAGATTTTAGGGCTGAAAAAATAGAACATCTACCTATCCATCCAAATTTCTTTTCTTGTAAAGGATTCTTAATGTATATATAAAATAATGTATAATATTCCTTTTGCTTTGTCGTGATAAATTGAATAATTTAATTTTGAATTAAAAAGGTTTTATTAATGTGCTGTTAGTTTTATAGATTGCCTAGTTCACAGAGAAATATTCATTTTTAAACCTGTAGCTGAGTTTCGAAATTAGAAAATAATACTTTTTATGTAATCCTTTCATTGATTTATTAAATACAATTTTCATGAAAGGTTTATCTATAAACCAGTGAATAGCATTGCTTACTATACTACAATATTAATTATTTTCCTGTATTCAGAGAAAATTCTTCAATCTGATAGAAATTAATTGTGAAGGGATGTGAAAGCTTCCAATACTTAAACTGACCTTTATTAGCTATGCCTTAGATTTAAGTTTGATGTGAATGAGATTCAGAAAAATGCTTATTATCCTCACAGTTTTGCCCTAAAAAAACTACTTCTGCAGCTTTTGGAGCTTATTGTGAAAATTTAATTTCAGGTGATTTAATTGTGGTATGTGATTTAAACATGGTATGTAATTGTGGTATGTAATTTAACCTTAAATTTTTTAGCAGTTGATTTTCCTCCCCTATAAAAGCTATTCCAAGTTCCATGTCTTTTCAAAGGAAGAACCCAAAATGTATGTTTGTAAGATGTGCTCTAAGAAACCATCAAAATAACTAGTAATGCAACTGAATTATGCAGATGTATGACATTATTATTGTTTAGGATAATACGGATTATCCATTAGATTTGAAAACCAAAAAAAACCAGTTGGTGCTTGAATATCTTTTCCAAATCTTTGTTATAAGGTAATGATTTGAGTTTTAACTTCTAAGATCTCCCTTTTAGTAGTTAGATACTCAAAAGTAACAAATTTTTATGAAATAAACTCTGAAGAATTAGCATTACATTTACCTAACACTTACCTACTCCCTTGATGTAATAACTTACATTAAATTTGCTATGTATATCTGAAAGAATATTTGTCTCTTGTAGTAGAATTGTTAAAAGTGCTTCGACAGCTTAGGTCATTTCGCACGTGGGCCCCCTCTGGGAATCGAACCCAGAATGGCTTTCACCGAAGTCGAACACTTGGCTATCCGGGAGCCTCTTATCTCTTATTTTTTTTTAACCTATTGTTGACCAGTTATTATAGCACAGTTATTATCATATGAATTAGTGTTACAGTTTTTATTTAATCCATCTGAATTATATGAATGAAATGATTTTTAAATCCTTATGTACAGGTGAAGGCTGATTTTTCCTTTACTTTTGATTTGCATTAACATTTTTGTTCAGATGTACATTTTATTATATTCAAGTATAAGGAAATGATGTATGCTTCAAGTACCTGTTGAGTATATTATTGTTCAATGTTGATGTTTGTCTGTTAATTAATTAAAATTTATTATTATACTCGTATATTATTAATTTGCAAGATCTCTAAATTGTTTATACTGTGAATAGTACTGTCCATTAAATAACACTTTATTATTGAATAACAGCTATACACTCTTTAATAACATATCTTTAAGTAGCATAAAAGAAAAATACTTCAAAAATTTTCAACTCAGTTTAATTCTTTTACAAAATTTATGAAGTATTTTTCTTTAGTACCAAAGTAACTCCTGAACATTTTGATTTCATGTTCTGAAATGCTTTGTGATGTACAAGATTTGAAATATAAGCCTTCCAAATATAGTCCAGAAAAATCTTAATTATTCTAATGTCTTACTATCTGGCTGTCACATGTTCATTCTTAATACATATGTGTTAATAATAATCATGAAAGTCAAACTTTACATCTCTTAAGTTCAGAATTAATATTGGGCAAAAAGTGTACTTTTAAATGATTTCTTGATGTGGATTTGAAATAACAATGCAAAATAACAAAAATACTGAAGTATGCAGCAGAATAATTTTATTGTTAATTTTTCACATGAAGTATAACATGAATTATGTTCATGACTTTGTTGAAGCCAGCATGGCATGCAGAGAAATAGCTAACAAATACTATTAATATTAATCTGTATATGGAACTTTTCAAAGAGTGATTATAACTTGATCCAAATCCTAATAAAGAAGGACGTAAAATTTTCAAATAATCACAAACAGTATCTTGTTATATTTTCAATTGAGTCAAAAGTATTATTTATCTGCATAATTAATTTACAGAATTGTAACATGTAGTTCTTTGATGAGTTGAAAATTTTTGATAATTTTTCAATTTAATCTGGCAATTTCTTGATACTGGTTATAAAAATATAGTTTACAATTTCTGAGGTTACATTTATCATTTGGAATGGAATGTTTTTACATTATTTGCAATAAAATACTGCTGAGAGCTTCAGAAGAGCATTTCTCTTTATACCTTAGCTAATGAACTTTTGATTCAGTTTTTCATAGAAATAGTTTAAATGTATGTTTCCTCTATTTCAATCAATGGAAATGTCATTCATTAAGTATGTTTTATGTTTAAATTTTGATTTTGCATCTAGATTATATCATTAAACATAGGCATAAAATTTGTGAAATATATTATGTTTGTCTAGAGGATAATGGACCAATCTTTACTATTCTCAAAAGCAACAATAGTAGATTTTATACTTCACAGAAATTTTTTGCAGATCATTTCTTTTGTCATATTTTGTGACTGTCAGTTTACATTCAGGTTAATCTACCCTGATGTGACTCTGAGAGTTTAATTTACTGTAGCCCTTATAAATATTTCAATTACAGGATAAAAACAAATGGATCCTTGCCGAGGGATAAGCGTCTTCAGTCATCCAATGGAAGAGCATGCAGTCCGGTAATGCAGAGGGCAAATTCTGGGAATCAAGCAAGATCTCCTGATGAAGATTCTTCCCGCATATTCAATTTCGATGTGAGCTCCATTCCGCTGCCACCCAACAAAATTGTCCTCTCGAATCGCTCCTCCAACTCCCTGCCAAGGCATTTTGGTGGTTGTCCCAGGGAGGTCATTGCCTCAGGTGATGAAAGGAGAATGAATGGTGCTGCTTACCAATGCAATTCACCCTCTCCACAAACCTCTCCCACAAGCACAACTCCCTACCCCACTTACCCTCAAAGTCCTCGGACAAGAATTAGAACCATAGCTGCATCCAAAAATGTGAGGGGTTGCTGTGAGGGAGAGAATCGCCACCCTTCTGGTCTTGAAGAGAGTGTTTCTCCATCCCATCAGAAGTCAAAGAACTCTTCAGTTGTAGATAGTCGTTCATACTCAGCAGTCCAAGGATTTGGAGGCACTCTCCCAAGGAGTTCTGTGCCATCCTCCCGAGATCACCTCACAAGGCATGAAGGAGCATCATGCCAGAACAATGGCTTGAGAGGGCTGGCAGACTGCAATGGGACTACTGGAGCTCGTGGAAAGGTAGTTTATATTTGGAAAGATTATGCAGTTCTTCAGATCACTCTGTCTTCTTAATATCTCATCCTTCACATCTTATAATGCTAGGCATGGAGGTCAAATAAGCTTTTACAACTTGTCTATGGTGTTGTTCAAAAATATCTTCAAGACTTCTTTTTTTGCTGTCAAATTGCAGCTTTAACTATGAAATATTTGCTGTCTTTATGTCTTATTTTCATTAACAGTCACCTGATTTGTTTTCATTTATTTATTTTTCTGCATTTGTTATTGATTTAGCAAGTACAAAAATAATGTTTAATCCTTCTTAAAATTAACTTTCAGAGGAACTTTTAATAAAAATATTTTTAGTTAATCTACATTAAAAATGAACAAACTCATGAATGGAAATTTTTAGTAGAAATATTTATTCTTTGATTGTAAATGGTATTTGATTATTTTGTGTTCTAAAATAACTTTAAAAAGCTTTGAAAAGCTTGGCCAATTCTAAGTTTTGGTGATCATTGATCATACACCCTTAGCTTATAATTTCCTTGAAATTCACAATTATCTGGTGAAATGTCACTTCTTTGAGATGTTGAAACTTCTCAATGGTACACTGAGACATAAGGCATTTTCATAGTTTAATCTTCGTATCGGTTATATTTACAGCCTGTTCAAGAAGAGGCAGAGGAACTGAAAAGAGAGAGGGGAAAGCTTCTTGTTGCTCTTGCAGCTATCAAAAGAAAAATCAATGACATTGAACGTCAAAGGGAAGAAGCCCTAAGAGAGGTAATTTTTACACATTTTTGATCAATTTCAGTATACACACTATACAGTTACTCAAAAAGAATTATGGTTGTAGCCCAGCAAAATTTTGGTTGTAAAGCTTATGTTACTTGGTTCTTCCATAATATTTGCAATCTTCATATGCACAATTATAATTTATAACAATATTTCCAACCTTTTGTAATTAGATGAAATATTGTTGAAAATCCAGTTTTCTTAGTAGTTGACAGATATTTTTACAATTCATATTTTTATAATAGTTCAAAATAACTAATTTTTTGTAATATTTCTATTCATAATTTGCTAGTGTTACTGAAAAGCAGATAAAAATAAACAAATTAAGAAAACAAAGTAAATTTTAAAGAATCTCAATGAAGTTTTTAATATGCGTAAAATTTGTGAACTGTGCTTCAAAGACTCCTTTCTGCTTGATTTTTTATACATAGATGGGATTCCAAAGTATGTTGTTCTATGTGGTAAACTGGATTTCATAGCAATGTAAAGCATGTGGAAGATCTGTGATCTCATTATTTTCATTAATATGTGTAATTCAGCCCGTTTTCATAGCAGTTGATGGCAATGCCAGAATAATATTTTACATAATGGGATATTGAGTGTAAGTGAATAATTAAATGCTAGAATAATCTTTTAATCAATCTAAATACATTTATTTTAGTTGGAGATGGAGCAGGCTCTCTTGGAAGGTGAACTAAGTGCAGTTACTGTGAGAGTTCAAGAAGAAGAAGCTATGGTTAAAAAATTGTCAAAGGAATTAAATTACTTTGAAAAGAAAACTATTGAAGAACGAGAACTAACTTATAGCCAAATGTCTGAGAGTCAGACAAGGGTAGAGGAAGCCAATGTTAATGTCCAAAGGCAAGTGATAAACTGTCTCTTTCTGTTTTTCTATTATTTTCATATATCAGATTAAGGTGAAATAAATAAAGATTTTTCAGTTGTAATGCCTTCAGCAATTCAAGCCAGTGAATTGTGACTATATTAGACCTCAATAACTTTTAGCAAATGCTTTTACATTATTCTGCGATGTTCTCGAAGCAGTTTTCTTACATTAAAGTAACTGATATTTATTTGCGTTCATTGCCTTACTAATTTCATTAGCTCTCAATGGACAGAAACTTATAGCTGGACAATTTGAAATATACCTAGGCTACTATTTTGTAGCTCAATTTTGGTATAAAACATTTTGTTGCTTTCACATCATACTTGTTATGTTTCAATCCTGAATGTAATTTGTGTTGGTATTCAATCTTCTTGGTGCTTGGAATTGGATTTCTATCATTCATAGAATATAAGCAAGTCTTTTGTTCTCATAAATTCTTCCTAACTTTAGCTCTATATCATCTGTTAGACCTTCAATTTTCTGAACTGGATGTTAAAAGATTAGGCCTTGTTTATATTCCCTCCTTAATCAAAATGTACTGTCAGAATATATGTTATTTATTTTATTATCTTTAGTTTCTAAAGTTTGAAGGTGTTTGCAATCTTACTTCTATAAAATTATAGTTCAGATTACCCCTGATGTAGAATTTATTTAATTTATACTACAAATGTGTGATTTCATCGAAGCATTATCAATTAATGGTTTTAGTTTACCTTATTATGATTTTTTAGCTAAAAGGAGAAATGAAATTTTTCAGGTTAGAGGATGAAATAATTTCTAACAAAGATCCTGATAAAGTAGAAGCATTAAGAGAGCAGCTTAAACACCACCAAGAGATATTGGAAGCTGAAAGAAAGGTTTTTTATTATTTTTATTTTTCCTAATTTTACTGTTTTGGTTTATTTATTCTAAATAATTTGTAAGCTTTCTCTGTTTGATTTCCTACTGTAACATTCAATATGCAGTTCTATCAAAGGAAAACCGCTTCTGCCTTTTGAGTGAATAATTTTATATCTAACTGTTAAAGGACTAATAAATCTTACTGCACTCCTTTTAATTTTCTTATCACTCTGAATATTACCTGTGGTCATCATCATCACAAAAGATTTCTTTGTTTATGGAGGATTTTCAGAAGTATTTATATTACTAGGTGAAGTAATACCTACTTAAATTAATTAAAACGATATATTTTAAATAATCAACACTTATCAAAAATATAGACCAGAAGAGTAAAATAAGGAGGGAGGATATACAAAAGGTTTTTAATTGCATTTTCATTCCATTAGCTCAACATTTTTTGAATTTTATTTCTAGTAAGTTAAATTTTTACCATCATTAAAAGCATTTTATTTTATACACGCCTTTCCTGCTAAACTTATGTGATACAAGTGTAAATATTGTTTTCACCGAAAATAATCAGTATGGTTGTTTATCATTTACTAATCATATATTCCCATGAATGTTGTTTTGAATGGCTAGACTTATGAGGACATGGAATTCCATCAACTTGAGAGGGAGGCCTCATGGGAAGTAAGTCGAGAAGAACTTAGTCGAGATTTGTCAGAGGTTGAGAGTCGGCTGAAGTCACGCAGACATAGGATGGATCAGCTGGAAAGGGCTAGGGAGCAGGCAGCTCTTGCAGCTGAAGAGGAAAGCATGAAGCTCAAGGCACAGCAGGAACTGCTTGTTAGCCGCCTGGATGAGGTAAGTTAAGACACGATTATTATTTTTGTTAGTCGTGCTGAATGTTGAGTCATAGTAGTTTGGCTGCTTATGCTAATATGTACATAATGCCTTTGCTAAGCTAAGCCCTAATTTCGTGGTGACTAAAGTAAATATTTTCCAGAGTTGATGTACTGCTTAAACCTTCAGAACCATATATTTTCACTATTACTTCCTTTTGATTTGTTTAAGTTTATAATCGTAGTGAATAGGAAGGTCTTTATTTCCAGTTCTCTTTGCTTTATGAAAATCCTGAAGTATTGCATATCAGTTGTCATAGCAGCTTCAGTCAATTTGCTATGAGTTGCATTATAGCAGTTTACCTAACTTTATATTCTGGTAGTAATTTTATGACTGTAAAATGTCACAAATATGATCTTTAGGTGCACATAATTTAAATTACCTTTGGTATATCAAGACTGTTATTCTGTAACTGTTTGCCTTGCTATGCACATGTTGGCATACATTCATTGTGAATGTATTAGCTAATATTTAAACCTTCTGATTGAGATATCCGAAGTAACCCTTAGTACTACCTTGGAAATCCACCCTTGTAGATACTTTTTGTATATTATTTAATTTTGATTGTGAGACATGGTATAGGTTTGTCTTCTTAGTTTCTCTTTTCTTTGAGTTATTATTTATGTTTAATTGTGTTTATTAATGAAAAACTTTACCTTCTTAGGGACGGCGTAGGCTGAAGACAGTAGAGAAGAGGATGCAAGAGTTGTCTCGTCAAGGGGTAATGGCTGCATCCTGGGAATGCAGTCCTGATGCCTCCTCAGACCCTGATGAGGTGAATAGTATTCTACTTCTGATATTTAGATGGATTATTTGGGAAAAGAAAATAATTTTATCTTTGTTTTTAACCATTATGATATCTAATCTTAATCTTAATCTATTACAAATTTGGAAAATTTCTCTTTTCAATTATTTGCAACAACAATTCTTTTTACTATTAATTTACTGCCATTAAAACAATATAGTTACTTTATCTTTTTCTTCGTTGAATGCCCTTTCTATTGGTATACAATAGATCTACCCAGAGATAGATATTATTGAGTTATCAATGCAGCAGATATTGTAGCAAATATGATGGAAAATGAATTTAAATTGATCTATGGGAGAAACAATACAAATATTTGAAGGGAAATGTTTTGATGTTTATTTAAGAATCAACCATTCTTAAAATCCTTCTTTATAGCTGTAATTGTTACGGATTTTGCAGTATCAAAAAGTTTTTTTATAATTGTTAGTAGTTTCCACATTAGGTTAGATCTGTGTTTCCCAGTTTATTTTTCCAATGGATCCCTTACCATTGAAAAAGAAGTTGCTGAATCCAAAGCACTTATTTTCAATATAGTTGAGAAATAAAGCATAAATGAAGGAATATAGTAACAAAATAGGTTATGATTAACGTGATACTGCTTCATAGAACAAGACCTTTTTCTTTTGAAAAAGAGTTCGGATTACAATTTTCCTTCTCTGGCATTTGAGTTGAAGATGCTTTGAGTTTCCATCTTGGTCTTCTTAGAACAGTTTGGGAAATGCTGCATTAGATTTTCAAAGAAAGAAATTCTTTTAATTTCAGAGCCCTCCCTCATCCTCTGCTGAAAGTTCTAATCCTACACCGGAAAGGCATCCAACAGAATCTGTTGGTCTTCAAGGCCTTGACCTTTTGAATGGACTAGCTCAAGGCAATCCTCACAGGAAACAGTCCCAGGATGACCTGGATAGGATTAGTAGAGTCACTTCTGGTGCTCCAATTGATGTTTCCAATGGAGGATCTCTTGGAAGAAGAACTCTGGAGTCTCTGAAGACTATTGAACGCAACAGACAAATTCATCTTGTACAGCAAGGTAGGCTTTAGCATATCATACTAATCTATATAGGCTTTGATAGTTTTAACCAAGTGTCATGTAACTCTAAGAGTCACAAAAATTTAGCTGTTGGGGTAATTTGTTTCATGCCCCTGAATTTTATGCTTTATGATTTGAAAATAATATCCTTTAATAATAACTTTTCAAGATATTAACATGTTATAAAATTCCATGAAAGATTTAAGCTTTCATTTCCTCAAAATTTAAAATTAGCAAATAACGAATAAAATTAGGAAGTGGTAGTCTTTGTACATCATGAAGTTGCTGAAAAATAGTACATAGTTAGCCTACGTTGAGGAATAGTCTGTGCCTACCAAGCAACTCTTTGGCCCTTTTCTTACGTAAAAGCTGAGGTATTGCTGCAGAAGTCAAGAAATTCTTTTCGTTAATTATCATTCATCATCAATAGCTAACCCCATGCAATAAGAGGCTAAGTAAGAATGAAAATTAGTGAAATATTCTTCAACCTCCAGTGGTTAAAGTGGCTCTAACCAACTATTATTTATCTCTAATTAATATGAGCAATAGATTCTGGGTTATGATGCATGTTCACTTGATTATTTCTATAAAAATTCTTGCAAAGTGTGATTGAAACCTTTTTATTATATCTTAGTCAGTATACAACATGTTCTGTCTTGTATTAGTCACATTTCTGTCATGCATTAACTACGTTTCTGCCATTCAGTACTAACCACATTAATGTTTACACCATCAAGGGAAGAACTAATTTTTGGTGCTGTAATTATTAAGATTTTCTCTATATTTTTTATATGCTTAGCCATTTGTTGATCAAATTTTTGTTTAATTGGGAGCCTTCTGAAACTATTTATTTTCATTATCTATTTATTTTTTATTGAATTACATGTAATTGTGTTCTTTTCTTACCTCTTTATAGTAAGTAAAATATTATTATTATGATTGTTTCCTCTGAAATCTGGTATTTCTTATTAGAACAATTAATATTATTCCTTGTGCTTATGATGAAATCTAATTTTTCATCTCTTTTTCTGTAAAAATTATCGTAATGTACTGTACATACATATATGTTAACTACAAATCACTCATTACATTATGCTGAGTAAGTTATAGGAAGCACAGCTATAATATGAAATTAAGAAAAAGTTGCTTTCTAATAGAGGGTTAAATCTTTTAATAATCAGAGTCAAAGTTGGAGAGAGGTCAGTGTTTTTTTTTGTCACTTAAAATTTTCTTAATTGGTCTTTTAGGTAGTCAAGTGATTGAGGAGGAAAGGAGAAGGGTTGAGGAGCTGAAAAGACGGGCTCAGGATGAGGTGAGGGCAAAATGGGAAGAAGAGAGGCTCAGACAAAGAGCACCAACGCCTCCTCCAACACCCTCAATTACTTCAGCAAATGGTGGTCAGAGTGAAGGGAGCACTTCTAGGGAAAACAGGGTTATTAACTGTCGAAGTCTCAACAGTGTGGGGAGCGAAGAAGATTCAAGCATAGCAGGCAGTGATGTCCCCACAGAAAGGTTTGTTTATTTAAGCTTTCTCGTTAGAAAGGATGCTTTTTAATTTTTAATCAATGAATCTGTTTTCTCCAAGACAAATTTTGTTGTTAAAATTTTTTTCTTCCATAGTTTGTTCCGGTTTTCTTATCGCCATGTAAAGAATCGGTGAATAAAGTCTCTCTTAATTTTCTTGCATAGTATAAGCAGTATAATAAGAGCTGCTTATAGTCAATAGGTTTTTATTGTAATTCAAGTTGATTCAGGGTTGATACCTCCTTGCTTTTCCCTTATTTTTCATATGCTATATGTAGAACAATATCATCCAACCAGTTTTCTGTGGCATAGTTGAATAAGAAAGCTTATGGTATGCCAAGTATTAACCTAGAGATATGCATTCTTGAAATTTTTACATAATTTATACATATTATATGAATACATCTTTAAGGTTAGCCCTTATCGAGATTTTATTATTTACTTATATTTACTCAAATGTAATGCTTCTCAATCATGTATGAAACAGCACATTGATATCAACATTATTTTTTTAATGGAAACAGTATTTCTTCATTTGCCATTTTCCTTTTTGATATTTGCTTTTTAGATTTGCTGTTTTATTTGGATGAGGTTCTTCATAAGCACTTTTGCTCTCTACCAATTTTATGAATGTAATGATGTATTTTAAAAGGTTTTTCCACTTATTGAAGGTGAAACAAGGATACAAATAAGAATTTCTTTGAATAAATTGATTGCAAAGTACTCACTGTTACCCTAATCTAGAATGTATTGGTATCAAATAACTGTTTAACTCTTACTGAAATTTAAAACTAAAATTTTGATGTTATTAAAATAAATTATCCTCCTAGTGGTTTTCTATTTATATATATTTTTTATTTAAGATTCACTCTTAAGTCTTCCACCTCTCTGTTAGTCAGGTGATTGATCCATGATACAGGTTCATTTCTTCACTTCAGTTCAGTTTTATCCTTTGTTGGCTAAGTACATTTGTTATCTGTGCTTCCTTATCTGGTTGCCTGTAGTTACTCAATGTGAAAGCTCAAGCGTATTTATCAGTTGAGAATTAGTAATCTTGAACTTGAAATATATTGATGTTGGTAAGAATTTAGCTTCTATCATATAAATATTATACTGTCACATCGTTTAATATGTAAGTTGCCACTTTGTTTCTATTTTCCAGTCTCATGTACTTATTTGTTTTATTTTATTTGAAAATTAAACAAATCTGTAATAAATCTTTTATTGAAATAGGTACTTAAAATTATACAATAGATCTACCCAGAGATAGATATTATTGAGTTATCAATGCAGCAGATATTGTAGCAAATATGATGGAAAATGAATTTAAATTGATCTATGGGAGAAACAATACAAATATTTGAAGGGAAATGTTTTGATGTTTATTTAAGAATCAACCATTCTTAAAATCCTTCTTTATAGCTGTAATTGTTACGGATTTTGCAGTATCAAAAAGTTTTTTTATAATTGTTAGTAGTTTCCACATTAGGTTAGATCTGTGTTTCCCAGTTTATTTTTCCAATGGATCCCTTACCATTGAAAAAGAAGTTGCTGAATCCAAAGCACTTATTTTCAATATAGTTGAGAAATAAAGCATAAATGAAGGAATATAGTAACAAAATAGGTTATGATTAACGTGATACTGCTTCATAGAACAAGACCTTTTTCTTTTGAAAAAGAGTTCGGATTACAATTTTCCTTCTCTGGCATTTGAGTTGAAGATGCTTTGAGTTTCCATCTTGGTCTTCTTAGAACAGTTTGGGAAATGCTGCATTAGATTTTCAAAGAAAGAAATTCTTTTAATTNGTTTTTATATGGAATAGTTTGGAAAATAACATTTAAGTATTAGAAATAGGAAATTATCATCATTAGGGAACTAATTAAATTTATTACCTCAAAAATAGATTTCTTAAATTTTCATGGTTGAGTTATTACTATCGTGAGTAATCATCTGTTAATTTTGTGATTCCTTTGGATTTTCAATTTGAGTATTCTTTTGACCACATACTTTCCCTTCATTTTCACCGATACCAGCACTGCAAAGGGAAGTAAACCCAAAATTATGTTGAAAAAATAGATATCTGTTGCTTGATGTTTTTAACAAACCTGTATTTGTTTTCTCTTCTCTAGTGCTAGCAGTGAGGATGGTAACAAAAACAGATCTAACCTTGTGCACGGTGCTACTGCCAAAGAAAATGTAGAGTCGAAGATGGATGACTCAACAGGACAGAAGAGTCCAATGGTAAGAATTGCATTTTATAAATTTATTTCTCAAAAGAGCATCTTTATCCTTTCTTTCAGCTCCAAATTAAGTTGTATTCTTAAATGTTAATTTTCCCATGCAGAGAATATCTATTGCAAATATTGATCTTAGATAGTACGGATATACTTACAATTAGTCAGCCTTTGTCTTTATTAGGTTAGCAGCCTTTGGAATGAGAGAAAAAGATAGTTTCTGCAGTTATTTTGATGAATTAAGCTTAGAGAATTGAAAGATTTATCATCTTCCACTAAAGCCAGTCCTTAAACAAAATACTTAAAACTTTTTTTCAAGCTTCTGGTAGATATTCATATATAAGATCTTTGGTTTACTGTCTTTCATTTTATAGCCAAGATTTAGAATTACACTGAAAAAAGGTTATAGTACATACATTTCTAGTCTGTTTTACCTTGATTTGTTTTGTTTTTTGAATTGGGAGGAAAGACATTTACCATAGATCCACTCCTCTTTTCAAAACATTGCTACATACAATGCCTACAGTTTAATATACAACATATAATCATTCTTCCTAATGATTAGTGATTATTTCACTTTATAATCAGTGAGTTAGCATTGTAAGTTTGTATTAGAAAAAGAAGGTTGGAACACGGCCGTTAATGAATTAGAGGTTGAAAAACACTCTGTAAGCCATATTTTGGCAAGGAGAACTTTAAGAGACAAACAGGAAGCTCCGGATTACCGTTTGTCTCTTAGCGCAAGTTCTGCTTGCCAAAATACGGCACATAGAGTGTTTTTAAACCTCTAATTGTAAGTTTTGATCAGAATAGAAGTTAATTTCCTTTATCTAATGCAGTTATGTTTTGTTCTTACTGTTGACTGAAAATTACTTCAACTTTTCAGCCTTGGAGATAATTTCATGTGCTTTGTTTGTGGTGTGGTCACTCAGGTTAAACCTTTTATTGCTAAGATCATGCCTAGTACATTCCCTTGGTTGGTTGACATCAATATACAGTATTCATCAGTGTATACCATATATCAGTGTATAACACTCACCTTAATTTTAGAAAGGAAATTTTCATAAAAAAATTTAATATCAAGGGATATAATATAAAGTATTTCATGTTATGATTTAATATTATATTTAAATATTGTATTGCTAAACATTTAAAAATAACTCAAATGCATATTTATTAATACTTATTGTAGCACTTGTAGAGCTGTTAAAAAGTAATTTAATTCATTATTATGAAAATAAATATGTAAAGATAATAAAATGAATTAACTTTTAAACATTAATTTAATTTCAACTAAAAATAAGTGCATGATTATATAATGTACGTACAATATCATCACTAAATTTTAGGGAAAAGGTGAATGTTATACAATGATAAAGACAGTATTTTGAAACTTTTGATAAATATGGGATTTGCTCCGTAAGAAACCTTCATATTCCCCATTTCTACTGCATCATGGGATTTAAAGAATTAAAGATAAACTGCATCAGAAGAGTTTTAATTTAAGTTTTGGTGAGGAATGAGAACTACTGCTTGGAATTATTTGTTTTTTTTTTCATTTTATCTGGCTCTAAAGAAATTTTCTTTGAGTTATTAAATATCTCTGTAACTTGCGTCTCATTTGGCTCTTTGGAGAGGCTCATTTTATACTTCTTTGGAAAATAATTTCTTTGGTGAATGTAAGGATATTTACTGCTTTGTTGTTAGTTAAAGTTTGGCCTGTAATTACTTGTATGTAGTTTCTAGCACAGATTTACCTTATTAGGATTAAAATTCATTCTTTCAATATAAATAAACTTTAAAATTTTTATCTTAATGTGATAACATTTTAAACAAAAATTTAGTGTTGGTTAGTGAGATTATAATAAGAAAGAAACAAATAGGACATTTATTTTCAACTGAAAGGAGATTCGTATCAGTTCATCATTACCGTAGACCTAAGTTGGCAGTGGTTGGTCTGGATAGGATTTCTTAAGTTTCTTGGAATTTTACTGCTCTCTTCTTAAAGCAGCACAATTGAAATAAGCAATTCAATTAATATCTGAATTTCCCAGAAAGGAAATAATATGATATTGCAGCCAAAAGCAGTTTCAATAAGCAGTAAGCAATTCGACACGTATGAAGATTGTGAAAAATTCCATTGATTAATAATCTATGAAAAGTGATGTGGTCACAATATGGGTAAAGTCCAAATTGAATGCAATATAAAATTCCATTCTCTTCAGGGAAGTATTGTATACTTTCAAGGATGGATGCAAACACTTGAACGAGTAAGTCATCAATGCTCTTATCGAGTCAGTATATTATTCGTTCACTTTTGCTGCGAATATTGTTTCAAAATAAAGTCCAAGGTTTTACAATAAAGTGACAGCAAGCATTAGGGACGCAGCTTTAACTAGGTTACTTTGACGCCATCTGCGAAAGTTCTTCTTGATAAAGTACCACGTGATAATTACGTTTATAAATTCTATATTCCTATCCAGTTAAAATGGATAAAAATGTTTCCCAAGGAGATAAACTCTTGGGTGGCGAAATTCTGTTTTGGGCGAAACGATGAGATACAGTAGCTTCGTCTTTTCTCTTCCGGAAGTCGTTCAGTTGAAGTTAAAAAAAAGACTTTAAAATCTGGAAAGTGATCCAAGTGAAGCTGTTTAATTTTCACGACGTCCTGTCCTTTCCGTGGGAGAGAGCGCCCCTTCGCGTTGCTATTATTGGCGCCAGATTCTCTGGCTCCCTTTGAATGCAGAGGGTGGGACAGGTGACTCTGCCTTTAAGGAAGTCCATTCATTACTTCCAGCGCTGGAATTATACCAAGCGGTCATCACCAAAGGATGTCCCAATCGCATTCTTTCCCGAATTACACTTCCTTTCCATAATCCACGCAATGATAGCTTTAGCATCAATTTGCGTAACCTTCCACTTATCGTGATCATTTTGGCAACGGGCGTAAGTAGAACAAAGAGCGATTCTTCTTTGCATATATTCCATGAAACGATGAAAAGATGGCGACCTTAATCATATGGCTCAAGGAGAAAATCGAAGCCAAACGATCAATTTCATCGTTAGAGCAAATCAATTTTAATCAGTTTTGTTTGTTGTTCACATTTCCTCCAATACCGTCTCTGTTTTTTGTTGGTACTTGAAGAATCAAAATGGCTACCGGTATTTTGAAGGAACGAAATCTAATTTGTTATCAGTTTAAAGAACACGTGGCGATGTAAATGCTTCTGTGATAAGAATATTTTAAATAAATTACGCAACAATTATTATGTAAGTATTTAAAGTGGTATTTCCCGTTAGTTTTTTTTATTAATTCGTTTATGTCGATTGATTGAAGTAATCAAACTTCGACAGAGGAAATGGGTGGGTCAGATATTGAGAGTAGAGGGATTGCTGAAGAATGTAATTGAGGGAAGAATACAAGGGAGAAAGCAGATGGCAAGACAAAGACAAAAGTTGTTAGATGACGTAAAGGGTGGCGAAGTTACCAGGAAGCAAAAGAAATGGCGTTGAGTAGGGAATATTAGGGCACATGAACCTACTGAAACTTACGTTGGTCTGTCGATTCGTCAGGCATAGACTATCATTTTTCGTTAGAAATAAACATTTTGTTCATTCGGATTCATGCTGATGTTTTCAGCTAGCCTACATTTTCTTCCTGTTAATTTTACGTAAACGCCCATTCAAAAAATTCACTTTTAGTTCAAGATGTAAGTTTAACTTAATTATGGTATGTATTCAATAAATTTTCCGTTTTTCTTTCATTTTTATCAATCCCGATTAATTCGGGTACCAACCCCGGAGTTTCGTTTGCGAAAATGAGGGTGGTTTGGAAACTTGTCATGCCCACTTCATTCACGCCTTAGTGTTATTTCTGCCTTTAACCATTAAAACTCGTTTTCACAATTTGCCCATCCCAAATTCCTTCTGTTTCCATGTTTCCCATGTTTACTCGTCTCCGATATGCTCCAATGCTTTCTTAATGAAATGTAGCCAGAGGCGTACCAATCCCTTGGCATCGGGGCGACTGCCAAATGCGCCGCGGACAGAAAGACTGACACTGCTAAACTAATTCAGAGCTTAAGAGTGAACAAATTGAAATGTTTTGACACAAAAAGGTTAGAAATTGTTGTAGAACGTTACTTCGCACTTCTACTTAAACTATTGCTGAATCTGACTCGATGAAAGGCGCTCTTTGGGAGAAAAGGATTTGCCAAGGGTGCGATAAAGTAAGTACAGTATCGCGCACAGATATAGTTTTAAACTCATTACCTCGTTGCTTCAGTATTAATGAACCAGGGATTCGTCTCATTTAAAATAATAGTAGTTCTTCTTCCTTCCCTTGAATTATCCATGTTTATTTCTTTCATCTCCTAATTTCTCATGCCTCGTGTATTTTCTGGTGTAATTATGGCATTACTCAAGCTTCCTGGTTATTTTCCTTAATTTATAAACACCACAAGTACTCATTTTCATGCTCATACTTCAACGACTTTCACTAAAATGTACATCTTATGAAATTAATTTTCTAATGTGTCTTTGTCTTCCGTTCTGCTTTTTCCCTTGTATACTACTCATAATGACATTCTTTAGCAATCCCTCTCCTCTCAATATTTGACCCACCCATTTCCACTGTTTAATTACTTCAATGAATCGACAAAACAATTAATAAAAAGTTATGGAAAATATCACTGTAAATACTTAGACAAAAATTGTTGCGTAATTTATTTAAATATTCTCACCACTTTTACCTTTTCTCGGATCATATTCTTTTGTGGTCTTTCATTGCTACGAAAATTCTAAACCTGTTTATTCCATATAAACTATTTATTCATATTGATTATAAATTCACCTTGAGTGCAAGTCACGGAAGCATTCAAAGGCATGTTTCTGGATAGATAACTTTTTAACTTTTCATCATTCGTTTGATCAAGTTAGTGCGAAGTTTTGAGGAATGAAATATTCTAAAAATAATACCGTTCCCAAGACGCCCGTATAGCCAAGTGAGTAACACGGTCGAAAGCGGTCTCGGATTCGATTCCTGTTGGGGCCCTACGTGTGAAATGTCCTCAGCCGTCGAAGCACTTTTAACAATGCTGCGACTACTAACACGGTTCCTAGAAAAGGGATAGAGTTCTTACCGAATTTGATGTATTCCATTGAGAAAATCTGACATATTTCTTGTATTTTAATTATTTTGGCCCGTCGCACGAGAGTTTTTTTATAGCTTTATTGTAAAAGTTCTTATGCAAGGCAGAGCCTTCCATATTCTCAATAAAACAGACCCAGGCCACGCGTCTTCAGATAGTATCGTCTCCTGAAAGCTTCCTTTGGCAGTTGCTTATCGCCTCGTACATCTTTGGCACAACTCGTGATAGAGATTATGTGAGTTAATATTTCTTTCGTGAATAGGAGTGCATTATACTGCCATGAGAAAACATTCTGGTTGTGATACGAGGATAACACTGATGTAAACTCATTAACTGGAAGCATGTTGACTAGCGAAGCATTGTGAGTGTTTAAATTATTTTGAGCATTGTTTAATGGGCTATTCCAGGAAAGCCGAGAGGGATTTAGGGGAATGGCATATTTATTGGAGGTAAATTACCTTGCATTTTCTTTATTTCTTCTTTTATGAACACGTTTTGCAGCGAATTAAGTTTCAGAATGCGAATCATCCTTATTTATCCTATGGTTTGTGAGGGGAATGAGTAGTGATGTTATAGTTATAATTTAACGTAACTGTCATACGTTAGTGTTCTACCTTTCGGTAGGTTCATGTGCTTTAATATTCCTTACACAACGCCATCTCTTTCGCTTCTTGTTAACTTATTGTACCCCACCCTTTATGTCACCTAACAACTTTTCCTTTGTATTATACCCTCAGTTACATTCTTTAGCAACCCCACCCCTCTCAATATCTTAGGAGAAACTTAAAGAAAGCTCGGGAAATTGTTTTAAAAATGTAATTCATTTTCTCTCCTTTTTATGCGGTCCTTAAGAAAAAGATTGATTAGCTGGTTGAAATTCTCGTGTGGTATTTTCAGCATTTACATATAATCTGTTTACTTCATAAAATAAATATTACCTTTCCCAACTATTACCGTAATCGGTAGAACAGGAAGGCCTTATGCTCCTCATTCTAAACTTTAAATCAATCTCAAATCCGCATCTACACCTATACCTGCAAGCAGCCTTTCGGCGTAAGGTAGGGGATTACCAAATTTGGAATTCCTTGAAGAGGTTTAAATTTCCTCTTGCTAATTTCCTAAGGGATAAATAAAATGACTGCTTTTCTTATTCTCAATGTTCTCTGGGCTTCCTTGAAAGGAAAATCGAACAAAAATTTTACGTCCGTATTTCTCCCAAAGTTTCTCTTCAGAAAAACTTCTCAAAAACCTTGTCTTTGTTTGCTTACGAAGTCCATACGATTCCTCTTCAAAATGGACAACTTTCGTGGTTGTTTAGTTTAAAAACTCATTCTCGTGGTTGTTTTACTCAAAGATTCACTTTCGTGTTTCGGTGATGATCTTAAAACGTGTGAAATTATTACGCTAAAATCTCCTCCTTCTGGATAAGTGTCTCTTTCAGAGATATTATTGCTATTCTTGGGAGAACCCAAAACTACTGCCCTCGTAAAATACTTGGCCCTAAACTTTCACTGCGGCTCCCTTTGTTCTGGTCGCGAGGAATGTCGGCGTGCATCTATCTAGTCGGAATTCTTATATAGTGGCGGGGATCCGTTTTATTCTTCTCCCAGGAGGTTCTTTAATTCGGAATATCTCGAGAACAGCCAGCTGGATAGTATAAATAAATGCACTCTCTCCACTCTCGCCTCACGTTCCTCCTTTCCCAAAAACGCGAATTCACTCTCGGGGTGGGAACCTCCTTCCTTACCTTGGTGGAAATACTCTCATGGACGGCTCGCAGACACCCAACCACGTGCCCTAATTGTAAGACCCCGTCCAATGTGTTTTTGGCGCCACGAATGTTTCTGTAGCGTCTTGACGCTATAGACGCATTGTTTACCGGTTACATATTTTGCCATTGTTTAGAAGATTCAAGAGTGCTGCTCTGTAATCTACAATTCAATTACCTTAATAGTAACAATAGGAAAACTCCAAAAACCATCAAATAACTGTTTGTTTTGTTGTATGTTTGTTTTAAATACCTTAACTTCACTTTTTAGATAACATTATTCTTCTCTAGCGAGATTTGGTGGAATTCCATTATGAAATGAAGTCATTTATATTCCTTTTAATATATTTATGGAAAAGTAAAAGGAATATTTATTATTTCATTTCACTTTTAGTTAGTCTTAGTTTATAAAGAGTGCCCAAAGCTGCAATCTAATTTAAGTAGTTGCATCATTTCGTAAATACATAATTTATAAATTATATTTTGTGATAACTTGTAAAAGTATTATTCTAATTGTCCTTATAGAATTACATTGTATCATTGTGTAATTTGACGCACCCGAGATATCTCGCATTTAGGATTTTCCGCTATTTTGACTATTTTTGACTATCAGAAAGATATTTCAGTTAAGCTGTCGAGCATACTGAGCTTGTCTATCTTGTTTCCTTCATCTGCGTTCTCTTTGTTCGTCTCTATTGCTTCACCCAACTTGTGGATGTACCGTAAACAAGTTGAAATTTAAAGAAATAAAATGTGAAATATAGCTATCAAAAGGGGAAAAAAAAACTCTCATCGTTCGTAGTTAAGTACAGCACACAAATTAACAAATAAAGAAATATGCTTTTTTCCAAATCCAGCTTATACAAAAATGTTGTCAGGGAAGGAGTTTGTTTACTCAAATTACGTGGTGCGATGACAATTACGCCCCAGAATCTACACTCTCGATAAATCTATAGAAAAGTCATCAGTATAATAGCTCTTTATATTTTGTGACCACTCCATTGGCGACTTGCATGATAAATATACATTTGTAAATGGCTAGGACCAAAAATGGCTGACTAACGTACTGATGAAATCGACATAACACGAAATTTAAAAGGAATCAAATTAAAATAACAAAAGCTTACGCCTAGGGCACCAAAACTGTTTTAATGATACACTACGGAAGTACGTCAGATATTTAAATGCGCCGTAAGTAACGGAGGATGCGTTTTATTTTATAATATTAATTAAGTTGAAAATTATTCCTATTCGTAAAATTATTCGCAGCTTGCCTCGGAAGGGAATAATGTTGGCGTTTTCATTCGAAAGAAAATCAGAAATAGAAAATTATTATACACAAGCAACTATTATTGACTAGTTTCACTAAAGGTTTTTTCACAGTGAATCTACGCGTAAATACCCTATTTTTGCATGTGGCATATAGTTTGCAACTAAACCAAAAATTGGAGCTAAAAGTATCCGCAAGGACATGAACTAAAATGTTCCACGACTTATACTAGGTGTCTTTTGATCTTAGTCGATGTCATTGATAAACAAGCTGTAGTGTAGTTATGCTTGGGTGGGATACATTTTTCTGGCTCGCGTTTATCAAGAAGATCCCGCTTTGAAAAGGAAAGGACATGTAAATTTCTCGCCTCCAAGTTGGCGAATGGGTGATTTGCCATTTCCTTTTCTATTTTAACTGTGTTTTCGTTTCCATTCATCTAATTATACTTTGGCCGAATAGAATTAGAATTGGCGAATCACAAAATCCAACTAGGGAAACCCAAATGTTGGAGAAACCGCACAAATGTCAAGAAGGGAGGAAAGATGGAATTGAAAGCGGAAAGTCACTCTGTATTAAACGAAGTCGGAATTGTACTTTGCCGAATTCTACGTATTTAATTCGCTCTAATCGAAGATTGTTAGTTATTAAGATTTGTTTTTAATCGATCGATATCTTAATTCGCAATGTCAGCGGGAATAATTGGTTTAACATGTTGTTTTGTGCGGAAAGAAAATCCTCTTACCAGCTGTTTATTTTTCTAAAAAAACATGTATGCACATATTCTTATGGAAGGTTATTGTTTCCCCCTTGATGCGGATTTACTCCGAGCATTGGTTGCCACGTCATGTAATTAGATTACAGCGACTGTCTGATGACCCTTCGAATAAACAAAGGGGCTTTGGCCCTTGGCCGGATAGTCAAGTGGGCAATGCGTTCGACTTTCGACGGTGAAAGCGGTCCCGGGTTCGATTCCTCGGTGGGGGCCCACGTGTCAAATGACCTAAGCTGTCGAAGAACTTAAAAGCTATACTACTAGGTACTCGAATAAACAGCTTGTTTCTCAATATTCAGTCTAGAAATCCATTTCATGAACCAAGGAAGAGGAAAAATTACTTTCCCCTTTCGTCCCGGGGAATATTTATCTTATTGCTTGCTGCTGCTTCATATTTCGCGCTTATAATTGTAGGTGTCTGTCACGTCACAGGTCGTAAATGAAACATCTCGATATATTTCCATAGGAACTGAAGCATCAACTTATTATAACTGATGTACTTAATTTTGGTCAAGTAATATTGATAAGATGAGGAACTTTTAATGCCGATAACTTGTGTTAGTTACTCCTACTGTAGAGACTCTTTTGTGTCAGCGACGTCGTCACCCCTTATATCTGTAATTATCAGTGAAATTTTCATTATTTTATTTATTATATTATTTGAATAGATCCTCTAAGAAACTAATACGAAAGAATTCAGGAACGAACGCACATTTAAGGTAAAACGTAAACTTATGTTAGTCCAATTCAGTTCAAATTCTGCTACGCATCCTATGATCTCGACGCCTCGCTCTTGTAAGTAATTTGAAACTGAAATTAGAATAAAATGCGGTGAATTTATGTTAATTTTCTACAAATTGAGTCTTTCGGCCGATATCTCTTCCTAAATTGCCTATGACAAGTCTGAGACTGTGGTATAATACAGTAAGAATTAGAAACAGGAATCTATGAATGCATTCACTATGTTGTATTGTTCAGAGAATTTTCAGTTCGTCGATTTAGTGTTCCTTATTTCTTTCTTTATCTTGAACTTTGGGTGAGTTCGTTTATTCCTTGCGTCTTTAATTTCCCACTTTCTTGTTGCTTATGTTGTAGCGCTTTTTTAAATATTCTCATATATCTTTTTGTTGGCGAAGAATATCTAATACTATTTTTCGAGCTATCTATTTTCTCACCTTCTTACCAATTTGAATTTCGACTTCATATTTCACTCACCATTGCTCTAATGACATGCACATGATATATCTGTGCGTGTACCACAAGAGCCCTTACGCAATGCTCCCTGAAGCGTGTTGGCCGCCTCATTCGTAACTGGACTTATAAGTAAAGAAAACATAATCCTGCGAGAATTCAAGGTGCCATTTATTTTAACTTTCGTACACATCTATTTTTACTCATTTTCCTTGGCATTATAGAAATTGCACGATTTCTAAATGCGTCATCGCATACCGCGACTAATTTCATGGGTTATTAAATTTTTACTACCTGAATATTTCTTCGATGGACTGAATATATACTCACGCGTACTTTGGTATTGATATATTCCTCGCTCTGTGCAATCTCATACGCATTTACAGAAAGTTTGAATTCTTGATACGTTCCTAGAATAGATCGGGGAAGGATTTCACTGTTCACAGATTCAAGTATATTCTTTTTCATACCCGAAATGCGAGAAAGTGTTAATAGCTGGGATCATAGCCAACGGAAAATGCAAAAGTCAACTTTGTTATGCCTCCAAAATTTGAGAGATTGACAAGGACAAAGGGGGAGTGTTTGCCAGGTTCCGAGCCACGACTTCACGCTTATGATCCCAAGTGAAAAAAGTCGAAAGTATGTATATCGCTTGCCAGCCGACTTACCTCTTTTTTCGTGTTTTTTGAGCAAATTGCGCGGTATTCGGGAGCCTTTGGGGATGTTGGTTCCCTACAACCTGGGAGCTTGGGACGACGCCCAAAGTTTTGTCACCTAATCAATTTTTCAAGCGTCCGTTTCATTCTGAGATGAGTCAGTTTTGGTCGAGCCGATTCTTTCCACGGTGTACCGGGTTGTTAATTGCTAATGGTGAGTTCTCGAAGCTAGTTGGAGAACCAAAAGATATTTCTATTGTTACTCACTAATGGCCATTGTCTACGCAGCTATGTTTCGTCCGTTTTGTTGGATGATGTGGAGAAATTAAATTTTGCATTGTTTAGGATATGATTTTTGCCAATTAAGCGATTTTTTCGCTAAACCTTGCGACTTTTCGCTTCTTTTAGCGGCCTTTTTCTCTCAGATGGTTAAGAAACGAACCTTCGTAAGTTCCACAAGAGAATATTTTATTTCGATCGTTTTCGGCCATCGACGGCTATCATCAGGTCTTAAATGGCGTCACACGAAATACAGCAGTGGCACTATAATTTTACCTTTTTTGTTTTAGCGATAATTATTTTCTAAGAAGCACGTTCTATCACGACGACCCTCCTCTACTTTTTGCAGACAAAACGTGTTTGACTTATTTCAAATTAAAATGGCCATTATTTTAGTTGATAAAAGTCGTGGTATTCATACTATAAACTTAATTCGTGTAATTTCTGAATTGATATTCTATTTATAGAAGTGAATTTTATTTTTTAACTTCTTTATAGCGACATTTTTTTGGGGGTTTAGCGACTTTTTAGCCACTTTTCAGAGCGCATTTTCAAAACTTAATAAGCATCTGTGGGATCCGAATTGATTACGTCTGTATGTATGGATGTTTTTCTCGTTTTACCCATTTAAAATAATAATAAATATAGCGATATTTTTCTGCTTCAAAGCTTCTTCCTCAGACGGAACTTATGGAATATGAGATACATTTTCCCATTTGCTATGAATCGATATATTAGTGTAATAAAGGACTGGGAGAGAGTTCAAGATTCTAAAAATGTTTTCTCAACTTCTCAATTACCCATTATCATAATGCCCTTTTATCAGTCGCAGCTAATAAATTTCGAAGTGATTATCACTTCAGGAATTCAGGTTAAGCACTCTTTGATGTTTTCTGTTTTTGTTTACAGTCCCCTATAGATATTATCGCTACCAAGGAGCTGTTTTATTTGTAAACACTGGATACCCAGCAAGTTTTACGATGGTTTTCACTTCAGGGGAGATATTTTCAGTTAATGAAATTAAAACGAAGGAACAGATTTTCTGCCTTATTCTCTCACCAAAATAAAGTCATTGAAGCATGTAAAATTTTTCAATTGTTTGTTTTGAGAATAAAATTTAGCTGTACGAAGATGTTAATATAATTAAAATTTCAGCGAGTAGTACGCGTAAAAGTTTTAAACATTTCTTCATATCGTTGATTTAGTTTCCACTTGAAAATGAATTATCGGAATAAATATACTCGGTTAATTGTGGTATCATCCCGCGTTAATTGGAAATATTTCATGGGAGTTACAACGTTCTTTGGCTGTGCGTTTGTTTTGTAGAGTGTTACATTCGTGTAACCCAGTGGTGCAGCGAGGGGGGGTTCAGGGTTAACCCCCCCAAGAGGGTTTTAAATTCTTTAAGAAAGATGTCACAATCTCGGAAAAATCAATTACCTTGCTACATAACCGTATTAACTTCCGCATTTTCTATCCAATTTATATTTTGAAGGGATTTTTTTAACATTTCTTGTAGCGTGCATGAATATACCGCTCCCTGTGAGGTAGCCATATTTTCGTTTTCTCAATCCCACGTAGATATATGCTGGCTGTGCTCCTGGTATAATCATTTCTATAGTATTTGCTCTCAGAAATTATCGCAGGAGCATTGTCCAAACTTTTTAATTAACTAAATTTATATCCTTCCTAAATTAGCTGATGATTATATAATAATAACAGATTTATTTCTTCTAAGCTAAAATTTAAATATGTCTAAAATTAAGCGAAGCGTTTCGAAATAAAAAGATCGTTGAGAAAGAGAACTTGGAACGGAGTGAACCATGGTGAAGGAAGTCGTGGAAAGATTTGTCGCGGGGAACTATCTTTGTGTGCTTCTTTTATCGCCACTTACTCATATAAGAGGTTCTAGAGAGCGAAAATAAGAGGAAATTTATGGAATAGTTTCATGGAATAGTAATTAATAGAATAACAGAGGCAATGAAACAGGACTGGCCACCTTTTAAGAAACAAGGTAATCGTTAATATAAATGAAGTAGTAACGGGAGTCAGAAGGGAGTCGTGGAACGAGTATAACAGATGAGGGATGATGGGATAAAAAGCAGAGGTTGGCGTAGGAGAAAGGAAAAGTTACAGTTGCCAACTGGTCTAAGGATTGAAGACAACCAGAAGAATATCAAGAAATAAAACGTAATGATATTCAATGAAAATATTAACTATATTTTAATTATAATACTATTAGTATATTCAGCTATATGTTCCTGAAAAAGTGGTTGTTGAAACAGTAGAACTAGTAAATAAATGTCCGTGTTACTGTAGCTGAAATTATACTTGTCCGAAAGTTTGTTTTTTCCATAAAATTTTGAGTTATTATTTCTGAATCTAGATATTTTAAAATATTTTGATTCTCAAACTAATTTTAATCATAAGAGCCGTTGGTAATCTAATTTTCAGGTAAAGTGGAAGCAAATTTTATGACATTGGTACCTTGGTAACGACGGCCTTAGTTAATGACGTACTTGGTCAGCGACGAATGACTGTGATAAAGAAATGCCTTGGGTAACAACGCAGTCTTTGGTTACGACGCCATTCTGTTGAGGATTGATGATAACTTCTTTGAAGACTATTCAGTTTATTAATGATAATTTTTTGTTGCAAATATAAATGAATAAGTTATTCCTAATATAATGACATATAAATGAGTTTATCTGCGTATTTGACATGCGCTATGGTTATGGAAAATCTCGTCTGGGATAAAACGGTTTTGGTTTACGACAACAACCTTGGATCTGATTACCGTCGTTAACCACTGTAGTTTATATTAAAATGAACTGTATTGAGGAATAAATCATGATATTGAAAATTTTATCTTCTTTAGAGCGTCTTTAAGTAAAATCACCAAACCGTAAACGCTACAAAATTTCTTGTTCGTCTGTTCTCTCCGGGGGAGGCCGTGTGCGTTAGTAATTAGAGGATTTCGGAGACTTCAAAGTTGTCACGCTTGTTTCAGCTGGATTGTTTTAACTTGACTTTCACCTCACTGTCGCTAACAAGGGAAGGGTACGTGTCTTGGCTCCGGGATTGCAAGCGACCGTCTTTTGTTTGGCAGGAGACAGAGACACAAATACTTGGACTTTCGGTTGAATGGGCATTAGTCTCGACATCGTCATGTTATTCTTTTGGCGGAAATGCGCCATTTTATCATCTACGCTTGAGTCGGCGCACAAACTGATCCATTCACCGGCACACGAAAGGTTTCCTTCTGATTAAAAGCTGACGTTATTACGGGGTGCATCGAAACTAGGAATTCTTTCTTTAACTACCCACTAACCTCTGATGGCTGGGCGAAGAAGTTGATGAACTTTTTATGAGACATTTTCGGTCGTTCCATATAAGTTCTGGTTTCTGATTATGATAAATAACTTTCATCGAGGAGATGAAAGGAATTTTTGTTATCTATTTCGTGTATCTGTGATTGAAATTTTGTTATTTTACGGGAATATGATATTTTTTAATGATAAAAAGGAAGGATGATCCAACGTTAGCGACTCTCATGCAAAAGATTAGAATGCTCTTTGCGGAAGCTAGCAGCATATTAGGATATTATTTACTGTTTATTAATTAAAGCTGAAGTGTCCAAAGTTTCATTTTCAGCAGGCCGCACTAGGTTCTGTTAATATTTCGCGGGAACCAGACAATTTATCCTGTTGTAGTTTAAAATTATATTTTACTGAATAGTTTGTTTCACTATTCTAATAAAATCATCCGCAAAGCGAGTGTATTGTTTCGCTTTTTAGGGTAGATTCCAACCAGTATTCGTCTTACTTCCACTTCAATTATCAAGGGGCAGTATAGAATGTTGTGAATATTGAAACCTCCCGTAAAGAACAATATACAGGGTCGCATGACATCGGTAAAGAAGTTTGGTTGCCCCTCATCTCAAGTTCAGCAAATTATCCTCGTTACTATGTAGCAGCTTTTATTCCGTATCTAATGCATATAACCATAGTAGAAATACAACAGGATTGGAATTCCTTTTTAGTGCTTATTAGTCCACAGAAAAAGAATTGCAGAGGTTATCGTGTTGCTTAATATAATTAGTTCTACAAACGGATACCGTAGGTGTATAGTTTCTATTATATTTGTTTGTTTCTATTATGAAACTTCACTGTAAATATATTGCAACTACATTTGGATGGTAATCTTTTGTACTTTATAAGCGATTTGTACTTAAATTGAATATGAATTCGAGAGGCGTAATACCGCTATAAATAGTATAATATCTATTATGTACTTGATTTTACCTGGCGATTATGAAACTTTCTTTTGAATATTCCTCATTCGATCACAGACTATTTTTAGTATTTGCCGAAACAGAAATTGTTGGGATAAAATTTAAGATTCCTATTCGCATTTTTATATTAATAAAAGAACATTTGATACTCCTACATAAGTGAAAAACGAGCAAAAGTAGAGTTCGTCATATAGAGTTCTGGTATTTTAGAGAATCTAAGTGCATCGGTAAAATACCCGGTGGCATCCTTCTTTAGTTATCAACCCTTAGACTATTTTTCAGCTATTGCATTGCCTCTGATATGATTCCAAGCGCCTTTCCAAAGGCTCAGATGGAAAGGAGTTTGTGAAAAGAGTTTTTAACCTTTTAAAATGTTTATGACGTAATTCTAGAATATGGAATAGTTCCTAGAGGATATTATTTTTTGCTTTAGATTTGTGTTCGTTATGAATTTCATTAATTTTCGCTAATTTTCAATTAAGACATTGGGAACTTTTTCCCGTATATCTTATCTTTAGCATGATTATTTCCCTTATGGGCTCATGTTCTATTATCATTTACTCTCATGGTATTTCTTGTTTCTAAGGTAAATATGTTCGCGCTGATAAATATTTCGTCGCGAATAACTAGATGGTTGGAACATTGTCTGCAGTAGGTGCCCTTCATATAGGTGAATTCATGGTTTAGAGCGAAATTGGTAATGATCCCGGCGAGTTGATTGAACGAAGAGTTTAATGGTCCACGGGTCCGGGAACCAAGAATGTCCATGTCATACCTCAGCTGAATTGGTAATTCCTCCGCAGCCCAAAAATGCCTCGTTGAAATTCACGCGAGCGCATTCTCCCCTCTTCGGCATTCGACCACCTTCCGCCCCCATCTCGCAGACCGCTTCTCCCGTTCCACGCAAGGGACACGGTGGAGCCGGCGTAGGGTCGGGTGCGCGTGGGAGGAGGCCTGGGGGAGCAGATGAGCCTGCGACACCGCCGATGACTCACGCCGTGGCCTTATCGACCTGATCCTCAGTTCGGTGTTTACGGAGGTCCAATTACCGGTCGGACTTTCCCTTTCATAGTGCGCCATGTCTCTCGTGTGGATGAATTACGTGAAGGCGAGGTGCAAGAAGAAGAAGCCGCGCAGAGTCAGCAACAGCTCCCCAATTGTGAGTGCCCCCTCCGTAGTGACTTCCCGCCAGGTGAAGCAGTTCACGGGTGTGCCCCTCCATTGCGTTCGCTTTCAGATAAGGGCTGTTTGTTGGCCAGATAACGGCTGTCGAAAGCTTTTTCTTTCGGCGATTTTTCCGCGAAAGTGGCATTCTCGGTCGGTGTGCCGCGTGATAGCTTTTGGTGAACCGCTTGATGCACGATACTCCGAATAGTTTATGCCTTGCAGTTTGTTTTTGAGAGATTTTGCATTGTTTGATGAGAGAGTTTGCTGTTTAAAGGTTTCAATCAGCTTTGAAAACACTTGTGGCTCCTCCAAGGTTCTTCAAGGATTTGGTCTCGTCTGTGTACTTCCTAGTTTAGAAGGGGAACAAATCATGATTGAAATTTCGAAGTGGATGGCGTAAGAAGTGTCTCACTAAGAAATATCATTGTGTTAACATTAAGAAATATCAAAATTTATCGCACCCGTGAAGGAGGTAATACTAAAGACGAAAATTTGATTGCGCCTCTAATTTAACGTGAAGATTTTTATCGTTACTTTCAGAGGAAATACCTTGTAGATTCGCTTAGTGATCCAATAATTTTGTTTCATTTCATAAAATTTGCATCGATTAAAAAGGGTGCAAATGCGCTTATTTAATCGGTAGTGGTCTCGGTTTATATTCCCATTTCCATCTGAATGTTCTTCATTAAAAGGTAGATTACTAATTATTGCGTGACAATTCTTTGTATATACGACGATGGCCTTCATTGTCGTGCTTTGTCATGTTTATACGGTGTATTAGGCACTCTCTCCGTAGTTTTCGAATAAAAGTTAATATATGTATGAGATTTACTGTAATCTTCAATTTAATGAACCATTATAATCATTAGACTTCAAAAAAAGTCCCAAAAAGCCGCGAGCAAACTATCCGTTGGAGAGTTTCAACCAGAGGGGTTGGTTAGGGTTCTCAATGGTCGCGCTTTGCAAGTACTGTTCTCAATGCGTATATCGGCAGCTACCTTGTCATCTTCGGGAGAGAATAATAATTCTAAAAATAGCTAAATAATAAGAGTTCTTCCCTCCCGTAGATGCCAACTTAGTTGCCGAAATACGTATTGAGAACAATACTTGCAGAGCGCGACCACGCAAATCTAACCTCCGCCGGTTGGAATTTTCCAATTTTTGCTCTCAAACAACTGCTTTTTGGAGCTTTTCTCGAACTTTTACCACAGCTGTGTTCCTTTTCCTTATAGAAACCGTTATAATACTGTGCCTTAAAGTGAACATTAGTTTAAGTCCATTTTAATTATGCATTATAAAACCGGGCTCTAACTAGGCCCCATTAATTTCGTTCGAAAATTTTGTTGTTTTAATTTTCACAGTAACAACTCCTTTTATGTAATTAAGTGTATATATGTATTAGCTAGCTGTTGCTAATCAAAAATACCTGTTAATTAAACTATCGAAAGCGTTGTATATCGGATAGTTCGCGAACTTTGTGGAGTGTTCTGAAACCAGAGAGCATTATTAACGAAGTTTGTCGGTGAAGCTGGGGCAACTACCTGAACTGTTTCGAAGTGTGCGGAATTCTTCCAGTCTGATGGTTTGGGGATGTTTCATATATCTCGCCCTTCACAGAGACGAGGGGTGCTTGTGAGGTACTAGTCGGTGTATGCTCCCTCCCCTATTTCATTTTCGCCCCCTCTGTTCAAAGCAGTGGTGCATAATACGGTGGCTCGCTTCTGCAAAATGCTTCAAAAATGAGCGGTCGAATTTAAAATTAGGAAATGCTGCGACCATGACTTCCTCTTGAGTTTTTATCGGAAGAAGAGCTACGTTCAAATTAAATCTTGTCGTGTTAGAAGTAATTAGAAGCATGCTGATGTGTGGTCCATTGGAGGGAAAGAAATACCTGAACCATAGGGCCTAATGAAGGCGGTAATGGATTGAAGAAGTTAGTCTCTTTAGTAAAAGGGCTGCGATCTTTCTTCCATTCGGGAAAGGTTTGACAGTAAAGATGTAAGATATCTACTTTCCCTATGTTTACTCTATCAAAATAGTTCAGACATACACATTTGGCCTCGTTGATCATTATTTTGTTTCAGCACATTATGCGCTAATATGAGTATAATCATCTAAGGTAAAATATTTAACTGTAAGGTTTAGATTAAGATGTTTTAAGAAGGAAATATCACTTTATTTACGTTTTCAAGCGGAGGATTGTTTAAACACAGATTGGGGAAGTGTTTTAGTTGTTGATCGGGTAGTTAGGTCTATCTAGTAAATTAATAGTTAATTGATTGTCTGATTTACGTCTGCAACTACAATCGACTAATTATTTGCATATTAGCTCAGGTTGGATCGTAAATATTTTTGCTACTTAATATTTGTTCTTAAATAAATGACCTATTTATACTCTTAATGAATATTCTAATATAAATAGAATTGCTCTTACCTCTGTAATTTCGTGAATTTAAGGCAAAGATATTTTCTATTCAGTGTTCTCAATGAAGTCCAAAGCTCTTGAGATTATTTCATAGTTTCATATGTTGTGTAAATCTAACAATGTAAGTTATGTATTCACTAACTGTGCTCGTGACTGAATATTGTAAATAATTTTGAAAATCTGCGATAGTAAATAGCTTAATTATAGTAACTGCTCGTTTAAGCAAGTTCTTGAATTAAAATTTGAGTTAAAATACTAGATTCTTAAGCTAAGAGAAGTAATAGTAAAGCTAATGGGGAATTCTTGCTCTAATACATGGTATCCGAAAACCGTCATTCATTCAGTTCGTATATTAGGTCCCAATTATGAATATTTACTTAAGTGTAATTGGAGGAAGGTTTTCTAAACACGAGTAACTACGACTTGCAGCTATCACCAATTTCTATTCCAAAATTTAGTGTAATATTATGTATTTGAAAGAAGCTAGAGACTGTAATACAAACTTTCAGAGGTATGTCATATTACAACAACGAAAACATCGATTCGAAGTTGGCGGGAGTGAAACCGGAACAGAATCGTTGAACCGGATAGAAAACCGGAACAAAAAATATTACGATTCGGTGCTTAGCTCAGATATCATGTTCTTAATTTATATTTTATCCTTTTACTGTCGTCCAAAAGTTGATGTTAGAGCGTCTTTCACAAGGCGGCAGTCTTGCAAGAACTCGCCGAGAACCGAAATAACACGTCCTCAATTTAATTATCCCTTCAAATTGGAGTCTGATTCATTCCATGCCTGAAAATTCGCTCCGGTTACTCAACATCACATCATCTGCATACCATTTATTTCGGAAGAATTCCTCCTCGAACTTAGATACCGTATCCAAGTACTTTCCTGGAAGTTCAGTTTTCCGGTTCAGAAATTTTTGTTTTTCATTCGTGATGGAAAAACGTTCTCATGAAGCATCGACGCTTCACATAATTTCGTAGTCTCGAGGAATTAATTATCACGCGTTTATTTTATCTCATCTTTGCGTGATATGTGCAAACATATTGCAATATGTTCCTAAACAAGGGGTTTTCAGTTGCTGCTTCGAAGTTTTTAAATGCTTTCGTACAATTCTTAAGAGAAGTGACTCTCAAAGTAGTTCGCTGTGCGATATAAAAGACAGTTATCTTACATTAGTGATAATAGTCAATTCTTCGCTTTGCTTGTACTTCTCCGTTCGTTTCAATTTATGGTAATTCCATTTATATTCACTCAGGGATGATAGTTTAGTAAATAAATTACGTTAGAATGACTTTCGACCTCTCATCCTTCTTAAAACTTATTACAAACTGTTGGTTGTTTTAGTACAGCTACGCTTAAGTTTTCCTGTACTACTTCTGTTGATGTCAGAGTTCTTAAAATTCTTCCATTTGAAAATTAACATTTATTCTATCCTTAATGTTATGGAGTTAAACATAGTCATGGCTAATTCTACTCTATTTCAAAATTTTAAATGGAAGTCTCTGAATTTTTGAATGTTCATTTAAGATTATTTTCAGGAATTCTCTCTTTGTATGCTTGAAACTGTTTCAAATGCTAGTTAGGTAGTATTATTTAGTAATGTTATTTAGACTGGAGGTCACAAGTCCATTATGAGTCTTCACCTTAAATTTTCCAGATCACATTCATCATGAAAAAGTTGTGAAATCAATTAAGCAAAAATGACAATTAACTAGGATGCATCCCATCATCCAGTTACATGAGGGCAGGTTTATGATTACCTTACATAATTGTATAACTCATTTTGTCCTTTCTGTTAGGTGTGATGACATAAGTTAAAGATTGAGCGATTTAGAGTATATCCCTTTAATTTGTTTCTTCTCAGAAATTAATTGCAAAAAAAAATCACGTTTTAAAAAATTAAATGAGGTCTGTAAATCAGTCTGGGTTTATGAATCTGAAGTTGTTAGCAAGATTTTAATTTGTGATTTACGTTCATGAACACTTTGCCTACAGTTTGAAGTTCAGAAAATTCTAAAAGAGGAGAGGAAATGGAAATTGATACTTAATTGGTAGTTATTTATGACTACCAATTACTATTTATGACAAATATAATTAATTTCAAAGGAATAACAAGTGTGAAAAATAGCGACACGACTGGGACTCGAACCCAGGTCTCCCACTTTCCGGGCAGGTATTCAGGCTGGGTTCGAGTCCCAGTCGTGTCGCTATTTTTCACACTTGTTATTCCTTTGGGATTTTTGTAGGTTTTACAATCTACTAAGTTGCCTTCCTTTCCTTTATCCTTATAATTAATTTCTTCAATAACACAGAACAAACTTAGTCCAGCTCAAAATTACCTTTGTAAATATTCATTGTTGGTCTCCTGGGTTGTGTATTGTTGTATGTCTGCCTTTCTAGCTGCTTCAAAAGGTATAGGAGTGGTTTTATATGAAAAGTACCCAGAAGATAGAGAAAAAATCTTTTTGAGGCGATGGAAAAATCAAGCATGTTTATCCTTGATAAATTATTAAATGAGGGTTTCACATAATTACATGTCTAATGACAGTCTTCATGTCTAATAATGTCTTTGGCTGAGATTTTATTTAAAATTGGAATGGTATAATCCTCATTTATTAATTTATAATTTTTTTCTTTGCGATATTTTTCTTGTAAAATTTCCATCATTAGTCTGGACAGTTAGCTAATGTTCAGTTTTTTCTTCTTGGTATTTTCTTCTTTGCAAGTCAAATTTTGAGGTCTTAGCGGCACAAAATCATCATCTCCTCATCATCGGTTACATAATCTTATTTTATATCATTTAACATAATGCTGTTGTTGAGTATATGAATCATTTTTTCAATGTCTATTCAATTTGTACATTTATGTTAATTTATACAATGTTGAATTGGTGTCACTTGTATGTAATTCACATATGTGGTACATTTACAAATGTATCGTAATTGTGTATGTTGTGTAACTAAGGTTAATATTGTAATATAGGCTTCTTTTATTGTAATAATTTGATATTTCTTTGTGCAACAAAAAGAGGAATCCCAATTTATAAAATTAAATCTCTCCTTTTCATTTTATATTCATGTATATTTTGAGTCAGCATCCTTTAGTCTTATGAGAAATAGGTCATGAATACTTTAGGATAAGTTTGCTTCAAAATCTTTTAAACACAAAACAGTATATACAGCTACTTAACTTTTTTTATAGTATAGTACCCTAGCTATTAGTCAGCATTGAAGAAATATTTGAGTGATTAGGATAAGTACTTAACTGAATGAATTAAGTTGTTAAGTAATGATTTATGTCATTTCATTCTTATAATTGTAGGTGAAAGAAAAGGAAATATCATCAGAGCATAGGAAGACCAGTGCTGGGGGAGTGAAACCAGAAGATCAAAGAAGTGATTTTAACACTTCTGGAGGTGGACGACCTCTCTCAGATGAATCTGAGGGTGAAGATCGACTCACTCCTGGCGGAGTGCGCATGAGACGTACTTTTTCTTCTTCTTCATCTTCAGCATCTCGTCAACTTGTACAGGTCAGTGATAGGATCCATATCTAGCTCTCGTTCTGTAATTTGTAGGGTTTTGTGATGAGTAACTTTGGGTAACATTAAAAATAAAATGTTTTTTTGAAAACAGTACACCTAATTTTGTTTTTACATGGACATCATTTCTCAAATTTACATCAATGTGGTTTGTAAATGTGTTATACATATGTACAAATTTTACCATTAATTGACATATACTATATATATCCAAGTAATATTTTATCTCAGTTAAAATCGTTCCCTTAATTTGTGAACAGAAAATCCAGAATTTTTCACATACCTCCAATAAAAGCAAATCCTTGATTTTTATGTAGAAGTAGTATTCTTTGAAGTGTGTCGACAGCTGAGCTCAGATCCCCTTGGGTAATTGAATCTTGTACTGCTTTCATAATAAACACTACCCACTTGGCTATTCGGGAGCCCAAGTGTATCTTAACAATATGTTTAACCACTAATCTACAATGCTGCATCTATTCTATACTGCTTACAGTGTGGAAGAGATGAGGCATGCAAGTTTAGTGATTCAAAAACTTGTGCGGATTATTGGCTACTGTCACCTGCCGTTGTTATTGTCATAGGTTTTACTTTTTCCAACAGCTCCTATTCTCCATTAACATATTTATCCTTGCATGATTATTTATTTTCCATTTTGTTTATACTTATTAAAATTTTGACCCAAATTAAATGTGAAATTTCTCACTGAAAAAGCAGTATCTGCATATAAATCAAACTCTTAAATTGAGCCTTGAAAAGTGGACAAAATCTCAAATGATATTTGGGAATAATTATTGTAGAGGTTTTCTACAAGTTTATTCCACTAGATAGTCATCAGTTACATTTCTCATTGGTTCTTTTTCAAATTCTGTTTCAAATTCCATATGTTCCAATATAATATTTCCATTATATATTATAGATTGTCAGACATACTACTTCAGCATTATCTAATTTTATGAAAAATATTTCTAATAAAGTCTAATAATGTGCCCAAGGATGAGGATAATATTCCAATGTCATATCTGTAGTCAAGATGGAGAAAGGTTTTCCTGTATTGGTATTTAAGGATATTGAGTAATATTCTTCTTTTCACCTCAAAGTGTAGTAAATTAAATGCACTCTTTAAAACTATTTGTGGCTAACCTTAATGTATACGCATGCAAAAAAGAAGTCTTTTCATTTCATCTTTGACTGATAGTCTTTATGTATGAAAAGTAACTTACCAGTGCATTTCTTAGTATTTCTGATTACCAGTTACAATTTATATTTCATACTTTGCATAAAAATAAAACAGTCATTTATAATTTTCTATTTTGGTGAATTTAATTCAGACTTTTTCATCATTATATGATGATGTGCACTGAAATAATTTATTGAAAATTTTCATTATTTATTAATTGAAGGGTAATTAAGTTGTAAGCTTCATAATTTTTTTGCCAGTGGTTGTTATTTCAAAAAATGAATTCGTCTTGCAGCAGCAGAGGCCTTTAACTCGGTACCTGCCAATCAAAGGTGGACAATTGGACTTAAGAGCACATGTAGAATGGGCTGGTCACCAGCCTGACCTTTGTCCTCATGTAGAAATAAGTGCCTCTGCATGCAGGGGCCATCTACTTAAAGCCCCAGCTTCTTTATCTGCTGCTGTTTCAAGAAGGTCTTCCACGTCCCACTCCCGTAGTGTGTTGTCTGGGTTTCGTGGAGGAAGCTGGTCCAGAAGATGGTTTGTTTTCGACCGAGTGGCTCGATGTTTTTCCTATTATACAGATTCCTCTGAGAAGAAAACTCGAGGTGCAGTTGACTTTGAGGTGAGAATCTGAAAAAGTATAATTATTAACAATTAAATTCTGTTTTTGAGATTATCTTACATACTAGGATTAACACTCAGGTGTGTTCTGGATTCTCCGGATACCAGAGAAATACATTTTCAAAAACATCTTTAAAAATCTCTTTGTTGGTACTGATAGCATGAACATTTCTAGGGAATTATTTTTGGAGTTAGAATCTAATAAAAGTATACCTTAATTTCAATAATAGAAGACATGGGGCTATGAAGCATAGAAAATTTTCTGTGGGTGGATTACCCATGCATGGATTTTAATTCTGACGTCTAATGTAAGGAGGACTTACCCAAGATGTTTTTTTTAAGCATTATTGCTGCAGAACACTTTTGGGTGAAATGAACCCTTATTATTTATGCAAACTAAAAACATACGAAATATCTCTTTTCTGATCATTCATGCATCCTTTCCCCATCATTAGCCAAGATAATCAAGAATTCACTGTATTTCATTATTAATTTAGTGCTAAGTTTTTATTTCACTTTTCAAATATATACATTTTGTACCATTTATTTTTCAATATTTAATCCTTATTCAAATTTAATTAATTCCTCTCTTTGAAAGTAAATATTACTACTGGAAATTGATTTTGCAGGTTTGTACTTTGTGTTTTAAGCTTTAAAATGTAGGTTTAAGATTGATATTTAGCAATTTACTAGTACAGTGGTTAGAATACCTGCCCGGAAGGTAGTAGACCTGGGTTCAAGTCCCAGTCATGTCGCTATTTTTCACACCTGTTATTCCTTAGTAATTCCTTATCTTAGTTAAACTTTCTGAACTTTTTTGTTGTGGCCACAGGACCATTTTAAGATGGCTACCATTTATAAAGTATACACATTTGCCCAATTTAACTTTTGTATGAAGATGATAGTTGAATGCAGTACCAGGATTCTCTAAGTGGATTTTACCCATAGGATAGTGGACGCTGCTTTAATTCAAGGGGCCAAAAAGAAGCAAGATTGGCTGTATTTATCATGTTATTATCTTATTTCCTGACAGAATTGAATAATACTGTGTAATTATAACAAGAAAACAATAAAAATATCAGTTTGTATTGAGATGAAAGATACTGAAGACAAAATTTCTAATATGAAAATTTTAATACTTACTGGTTTGATTGCTTATAGAATTTAAAAGAAATTTTTTGGTTTTTGATGTATTTGGAAAATTATGGCAGATGTCAGGAAAAAGTTTGAGAAGAATTATCATAACTTTATCTATATACATTAATGCCAGTTTCGTAGAGTTTATGTGAAGGTTCCTATCACTAAAAATTTGTTAACAATTATTCCTGTTTTCAGGCCATTGAAGAGGTCTATGTGGATCATCTGAATTCTGTTAAGTCTCCTAGTCCCCAACTAACCTTCTGTGTCAAGACTCGAGAACGTACTTTCCACTTGGTAGCACCAAGTGCTGAAGCGATGCGGATTTGGGTGGACGTTATATTCACTGGTGCAGAAGGATACACTCAGTTTGACCACGTTTCATAGTCAAGCTAACTTTTGTGTGTTGATTTGCAAGTGCCATCCTTTAGATTGTGACTTTTGGGCATGTTTCGAGCATCATTTTATACCACAATATTTGTGTACAAGGAAAGAAAACTGAAGGAAACAGTGTCAACTTGCTTGTAATATACTTATATGATTATAGAGATATATAAGAGAAAGAATCTGACTTGACCAGGACTAAAACCTGGTTGTCATTTGTGGGTGATGCTCTATACCATTGAGATATAATTTCAGAACAGTCTCTCTTCCAATTCTCAAGCTTTTCAGGTTATCATTCGTGGTGGCTATAACTATACAGCAGGGTTGTTGCACCACCACTAGAATGGATTCTGTATATTGATTCTTTTGCGTGTTTGAATGCAGCTTTATCACCTGCTGCCACCCTTTTCTTCTGAAGAAAGGGCAGTGCATTGCATTTCTTTTATTTTAAATTGAGATATGATTCCATGAATGATATAAATATGTTGTTTCTTTGATGTTGTAATTCATTGCATCTTGTTTTGAATCTGATCTAAAATTTTACCTATTGTAATTCCATTGCCAGAATAATGGACTCTGATGTGAATATGTTCTTTTGGTGATGGAAAACTAGTACCTCTTCAGCATTTGGTAGCATTCTTTTATAAAATTGACTGAGTTTTTTTGTTGAACAATGTATATTCAATTTAACAGCATTACTGGTCTATTTGGTTAAGTTTGTGCTATTGATAACTTGGCCTAAGTTTGTCTCCAGTTTCTGTGCTTCATTTGTTAATTTATCATTTGATTTTCAAATGTCTCGTATTTCATGGATTTTTGCCATCTCCTACACCTATTTTGGTTCTAAATAATATACTAAGGGAGGTGATTGATCTTTAATGATGAATTTACAAATATGTTACTTACAGTCCAATGTAAACTGCTAAATATGTTTAGTAAATAACATTTTGAAAATTCTGTGTTTTCCTTGATACAACACTATCACGCAGAAGTGAATGGTGTAAATACATGATTCAAAATTTGATAGTTCTCAGTTCTCTAATTTTCAACTCAGGGCTCCTAGATAGTCAAGTGGGCAGTATATTTGACTTTGGATAAAGCCGTCCCATGTTCAATTCCTTTAGGAAGCACTTATGTGCAAAACGACCTAAGCAGTTTTAACTTGACTACTTTCAATATTTTCAACTATTTTTAAAACTGTTTGTGTTTCCTATCAGCATGAGGATATGCATAGCTGTTTTGTTCAATATGAGTTTATCTTTTCTACAAGTTTAAAAAAGGCATCAGCATCAGGCATCGGCAACCTCTTTCACCCAAAAGGTGACTGTTAGGAAGACATTTCGGGTCAGTGGTACATACATGCAATGAGCTTCTATTTATTCATGCATGAATTGGTATAATTCATTGAAATGAGTATTTTCTCGTTCTAAAGAAAGCAGGACTTGCATAATAGATTTACTTGTAGCAGCAGAAATATGACTACATTGAAATTGTTGCTGCTAATAATATCCAAATAAAACTCTTAACAAGTCAAAGAAACAATGGAAAATAACGAAATTTGTGCACAAATGACAATAAATTATTTATTTACATCCTATATGAATGTTGTGTTAGCTTCTCAAAAGGCCATGCCCTGTTGCTTGGGGAAATTCTTAGGAGTTGTAGTTAATTATTTACATCTATCTACAAAGTAATTATGAACCTCATAAGAAATTGAGGAGAAAGTTGGGATTATCCCTGTTTTCTTATCTTTCGCTCATCCATAACCATCGCACAGAAGTGGTTCCACTTACGTTGCGGGATTCCACTTTTGTCGCTGGGATTATTGTAGTGACAATCTCCTCTTAACTTTGGAATTCGAGTGAGTCACTTTAAATTATCAAATGGATCACTTGGTTACCCACAGGTCATAGGTTTAGACTGAAATGAAGAGATTCAACTCCCTTGTTTATGAAGCAGTTTAGCTGTCTGTATCTCTTGATACAGACAGCTCATGAAGCTTCCTACATTACGCTTTGCATCGATAATCTCTTTTTCTCTTGTTTTTTGTTCCTCGGTTACTTTATATGAATATGTATGTATTAAATTTATATTGATTTCATGGGAGATGCAGTATTTTTTAAATCATGAAGTAATTATGGATTAATCAATTAGTTACAGATATCTGTGTTTTAGAGTTACTTTATTTACATATTGTAGATATTTACTTAAGCATTTCGTCTATTAATTATTTCATCAATTTATTATTAATTTAAAATTTAGTTAATTGAGATGTATTGTATCTTTTTTATAGCCTTTACTTATTACCTTTACTAAGTACTTTTAATTGAATTGTGAACATGAGTTTGTTTATCTTCTGTTTGTTGAGTTATAGTGGCCTATATACTATAATAATAATAGAATAATTATACCAAGGATTTTCTTATGAGAGTTGGCTGTAAACCAAATGGTCTTTTCTTGAGTGCAATAATTAATGACCTAAAAGGACTAGTCAGAAACTTCAGTCATCAGGACATGGCCAGTCAAATGTAGTGAGCCTGGGAAGGTGACCAATCAAGCAGCCGCTGATAATCAAGTAGCAAATGAATTTTTATTTTTAGTTGCATCACCTCCTTTATATTTCAGCTTAACATGTTCAACACTGAGCGACGACAATCGTTGTCCAGCGGGTGCTCTCTGGTGACTGCAGACGACGATCGTCGTCCACGGTCCGTATTCTTTTCAAAGGCCTTCTTCGAGTAGTTTTTGAAATGGAAGCCTCCAAGCGCTTCCATTTCACTTTTCAGTCATTCGTAAGGCTCTATTTCAGTAAAGTGTTTCATAGTTTTCATTTTTAACCAATATTTTTTTTAACTTTTTTTTTCGACGATCATCATCCAAAATTAAATATTAAAAGTTGAAGTGAAATAAAATTTCATGAATATATTCATGTAATATCATGAATTTCCACAATATCAGGGCCATCTCCTTAGATTTTATTTTTTACATAATTATAGGAGTCAACATTAAAATCAACCATTATAACTAATCCAAACACATACATACGCCATCAGCTTTGAGAGAATATCAAACAAATATTTAAGGAAATTATTAAAATATCCATTTGAAGACCAACCTACAACTAATATTATGATATTAGAATGTATAAATTTTAACATACTACTGTACTACTTCTGGAGTTGTTTCTATTGAAATTTAATTTATTTGCTTAGGAGGAGAAACATGTAACTTTGATTTTAGGAGTATGGCTGTAACTCCATGGTGCAACGAAGCCATGATGGTTTAATTCGGCAGTAAATAGAAGCCAAAATAAAAGAATCAATTTATAAGTGAATTATTTCAACCAATGCTCACAAAGGTAGGTGGCATTCATTTCACTCTCCACACTTTAGTAAGAACTCCAAGTTACCCTCTGAATTATCTGCCTTATTCCTTAGAGATAGAAAATTTACGAGTAGAAATTTAAGGTATTAATCAGATTATCAGAGCCACATACAGTGGCAGTCTGGGAATCTTGTAGGCCCACATGCAGATTTAACGTTGGTGCCCCCTCAGTCATATGTGAAGAATATTTCTGAAACAATTCCTTCCTATAAATTTAGCTGTTTCAGAGTTTTAGTGTTTTAGTTTTAACTTTTCGTTTACCTCAAACATAGAGCTGTTTTGGATAACATGGCATTTTCTCCCTACCAAAAATTCTCATCCACTACAGACAACCCTGTACAGTGCATGTCTTAGATTTTTTAGGATTGTAAGGTGAAATTTTAGATTTATAATATCAGATTGAGTGATACAACAGGGTATTGACAGTCAATGGAAAGTTGCATCATGAAATGGTTACCTTGATATTTAGCAATTTTGGCTTAAAATCAATTATTTAGCTAAATTAAATAACAAGTATTTGTCGATGATTTGATTCTCTATAGCCCTTTGATAAAAAATTTACTTTCCTCCTTTCTTCCCAGGAAATTACAGTTCTTAGCAATGTCTCCTGATGCTCTTCAAATTGTGAAGATGATACACATTCAGTCTACTGTATAATTACTGTAAACACCACTGATAATATTAGTTTCTTCCACGTGCTTTTACTTTAAAAAATTTTTGTTAGTCAACATTTAAAAATTTTCTTCCATAGAGATATCAGAAGTATGTTGTAAAGGGGCATCTAAATTTTCTTGCTTATTAGCAAGGAAATCCTGTCTGAGACTGCATATCTCAGACAAACTCAATTTTGGAATATGTAAAAATGCAAAAAGGTACCTTTAAGATTCAAAAATGTTGGTATATATATTTCATATTGCTTTCTCACCCCCTTCTTGTGTGGGTGTCTTCCCGCAACATGGATTTCTTCTCTGCCACTTTCAGTTGTGAAGATTTTTTCCCGCAAACAGAATCTTTTTGTATTTTTTGTGAATTTTAAATTTGTTGTGAAATTTTCTTAGAAATAGTAAATATCAATGTAGAATAATATACGAGGTTAGGTGGAAGAGAGGCACACTCGGGCCTAACCTCGCCATTAAAGGGTCTACTGATGATAATAATAATAATAATAATAATAATAATAATACATTTACAAGACAAGAAACCATGGTAAAACTAGTTTTTTGCGGATAACCAAGGAGGTCACTGAAATTGAATCTGAGTCCTAAGAATATTGAATCTGAGTCCTAAGAAAACTGGGTCCCAAGAATATCTCGACTGCTCTGCTTGAGAGCCTCAAAAGAGAAGATAGGGCTAAAAATTACGCTGAATTGCTGAGGAACCGTTTTGTATTGCCCGCTTGACGGTAGATATCTCTATTCAATTGTTCCACAGACACCTGCAACCCGCCAAAAGACCTCATTTCAAGTACGGCAGTCGAGCTTGATGGTAAGATATTTGCTATTTTTTTCGGTTTATTCGATGTCCGTAAAATTCTTGTCACATTAAATATTGACTTTTCCGTATGCTGGCCTTTAAATCTTAAGTAGATATGCAAATATCTATGAGAAATTACTCGAAATGCATGTTTGCATACGTACGTACAAAAACGTGCATATTGTCAACGGAGACAACAAGTTAGGGGAAAGTGAATAGAGATGTATCCTTTTCAAACTTTGACCTTACGATGCCATCTGTGAAATGTTGGCATATTTTTATGATGAGTGTTTCTTTAACTAACCATGGTTCTTTTCATTTCCTCTGTTATCTTCATCGGTTTTACGGAGAATGGCATGGTTGATGGTTGTCTCACTGAAATTCATGATATGGAATTAATCGTAAATGATTAACTTTAAGTCATGTTTTGGTCAGCATCCGAAGTTTTAAAGTTGAATCAACAAAGCCTGTATGGTAGAAGTTTTTGCATTTTGGGATCTGTCAGTATTCCACCATCCAAGAAGGATTTTTAGTTGGATACTAACCTGCTACCGAAAACTGAGAATCAAAATCAATCAGCATTTATTCAAGCTCCAGTTTTCTTGACGCTTGTATAACATATATTTCATTTAAACAGTGATTCATAGAAAGTAATTTTCTTTTACAGTGTTATTCCTTCAACCGAGAAAGTCGGAAAACGACCATTTGAATACAATCGTGAGGAGCCCCTGTTAGAAAGGAAAATCGCATGAATGACCTAGGAGGATGGAAGACTTTCACTGCCTGATTTTCGTGTATATTGCTGTATACGCTTCCTAAGCATTCCCTTAAAAGTAAAGGCGATTCGTCATTCTTGGTGCTTGTTGTTGTCTCCATGAGAGACAAAAGCAGGATTATTGTAAGTACAAGGGGATAAAGTCGATGGATTAAATTTTAATCGATATATTTCTCCTAACCTCAGGCCGGTAAGGTATCCCTGTTTTTGTATTTAGATTATTCTGGATTAGATTAGCTTTGTGGTCATAAGTGAGTGGCCGATAGGGACAAGAAAGGATGACCCGTCCATGGTCCATTAGCATAGTTTTGTGAAGGTAACCAAAGGTGCTTATCCCCTTCCTGAAGGAGGAAAGGCTATTCACTTTGTAGGGAAAAACTCCCATGTTATGATAATGGTTTAGCTTATCATTAGGCCAATTTAGTATTCAATTCTGTTGTGTGTTGGAGATCAGTGTGTCTTTAAGAAGTGTGGAAATGGAGCTCTGATTTCTTCTTCAGAAGGCTGCAATGATTCATGGAAGTCCATCCACTACAGTCATAAGTGCTTATTTCCAATAATTTTTACTGATATATTCTCGTTATCTATATTTTTTCAAAATGTATACATTTGTAAGGGAAGGATTTGCTGAGAGAAAATCACTCTTAATTTTTTTAAGTGCATTTTTAGAATTAATTTCAGATTTCAAAATTATAAGATATGATTGCCTTCTCAGTAAAGATTAAAGCAATATTTTGTTGCTATTTATAATTAGTAGTGTGGTGATATTTTGAATCTTTAACAAATAATTTGAGCAGGAAATGAATTATACTTTTCATTTTCTGAGTCTAGCTGCAGCCAAGATTTTTAAGTAATTGTGTTTTAAAGTATTATTTTGTTAATGGGTTCTTAAATCATTACTTTGAAATTCAGAAAACATATTTATGACACCATTTTGAGATGCATTTTGAAAATCAGTTCATCGTAAAGCAACAGCTTATGTGATGGCAACTGGTATAATGATCCACAAGGAAAAGGGTTTTGGTGACTTGGCAAGATAAGGTGTGCACCTAGGAAAATTCCCAAGGAGAAAAAGGCATGAAAAAAGTCCTAGGTGCATGCCTTATTGTGCCAAGTCACCAAAACCTTTTTCCTTGTGTGTTATCCTTAAAGGGGGGTTCTCCTTCCATCACTTTGTATGGTTGGTGCCTCTGCGAGGTCGTGGCTGTGAAAGATACTGCTTGGTCAGATGAACTCAGGCGTCCTATACCTACAAAGTCTCCTAAACGGCATGGAGAAATGTGCTGGTGGGATATCTCACTGGACCAACTGGGAGACCAGGGTTCGAGTCCCAGTTCTGTCAGAATTTTTTCATGTCTGTTTCTTCGTGGGAATGATATAATGATTGTTCTCAGTTTAAATGGATTCAGCGTCTTAAATTATATGGTTACTGTGTTATTAGATCAAGCTGAATGAAATAAGTGGATGAGTTTTTCTAGGATTCCTTAAACAAATTAACTTAGTCTTACCATTAATATGATAATATTTGGGAAAGATTGTTTTTTCTCTGCTTTTCTTTTTCCTTTAACAACAACAAATCAGAGTGGTTTAGATTTCATTTATTTAAGTTATATTCATTAAATTGCTTTGAAATTTAACCTACCAGTCAATTTTTATTTGGATCTGACATAATTCTAATATATTTTTTCTGTTTTAGTTTAAAACCTCATAGTTTCTTCACAGATTATTATTTTGGGAGTAATATAATATCTGTCTTAATTTATTAATTTTTCAACACATCTTCTCAAAAACTCTCAGCTCATAATTCATTTTTATAATAACTCCCTGGATCTTAGATATGTGTTTCTTTTGGGTAGCTTTTGCTGTCTGTAATGGATGAATACTGACAACATTAATTAAGAGTTGTTTTATATGAAATTATTAAAATTTCATGACTTCGATAGTGATAGGATGGTTTTTAGAAATCTTTGAGATCAATTCCTTTGTAATATTGTAGATTGCTCACAATTTATTTCCCGTTGATTTGTATGACTTGGAAATCAAAAAACTGCCTTAATTTTGGAATGGGATATCCAAATGAATTCCACTTTCGGTTTTTCATCTTTGTGGCTCAGAAATTAGCAGCATGAAGCAGTGGAGTGTAAGTTATAGAATTTAATTATTTGTAAAAAGGAAATAAAAGCTGGTTTTTCTCAGCTTGAATTTTAAATATCATTACCACTTTAATAGTTCTCAATGTATTTATTTATGTAAATGAACAGTACTGGTAGCAGTTAGAAGTCAATAATCATTTAAATGGACTTATTGGTTTTGTGCAATTCTTTCTTTGTTTTATGATTTTCAAATTTCTGTCCTTAATTAGGGAAATGTTGTGGAAATTTGCAGTTTCATATCTCATTTTTCTTTAGTTGGGCTGTCTTTTTTGAGTACCAAATTTCAAGTTTGCCTCTGCACACATTGACAACAAATTGGTTATTAAATTATCTTAAATAATCAAGAATTTAAATTGAATTTCATGCAATGAGTTCACATAGATAATTTTTAAAAACAGTCTTCACAGAATTTTGTGATAAAATTCTTAGAAAGAGGTGACAAGAATTTAATGTTTCACTGTTGTAAATGATTGCTGTTAGGCGTCATAGACTTTTAATAAAATTATCCTCGATCTTATCCTTTCATGTGTCATGGTGATTATTTCATGCACACTGATGACCCTTCAGGATAATGTAGCTCTGATCTCTGAAATGCATTCTAAATATCCCGTGGCAGATAATTCCTCAATTTACTATCCTTAGTCAGTGATATAAGTCAAGAAACCAAAAAGAATGGTTTTATCACATGTCATTGTATAGAAATTTACTTCATTGCCACCTGAAGAAATCTTACCTCAATCGTTGACATTGAACCGTTTAGATCGAGTTGATCTTTATGTTCTTGAAGTTGAATTACTGTCCCTTAGTCACTTCCAAAACTTCGATGTTCTTTTATGTAGTATTCAATCCATTAAATCAATTTAACGGTATATTCAGGTCTGCAATTAAGAATCTGAGATTATGCAACAGCGTTCCCAGAGGTATTAGGGCTTATTTCTTACTCGCTCGTCCGTTGCTTGTGTAGTATTGCAAGATGCCCTCGATAAGGATTTGACGTAGGACAGGGATGGCGAACCTTTTGCGGTAAGAGTACCAAAATTATTAAATAAAGGGGACTTTCGTCCCAACGTGGTACCAAACCATGTAGTGAGGTACTGATATTATCTATTTTATGACGACAACGATGGAACCAAGATATTCTTGTGTTCGCGCACAAAATTCGTTGATTTCGATTGTTTCATGCACTAATTAAGAATTTTCTTCGACCGTGGATCTCTGAAGTAGCGATTATGTCATTGTCGTCGTATTACCACTGCTCGTTGGAGGTCTTACGTAAGCCCTTCTTCTATTAGAACACGAAAATACTAAAATTTTTTTTGAATTATTTTAAAAATATCCCGGAAAAAAGAGTGTGCGAGGCGTAGGAAGAAAAGGGCCCCGAAGAGTGCATCATAGTTCGTGCACTCCGCATCATTTCTTAGCCTCGAAAACCGATATTACATGTTTTCATTCTTTCAATACGAATAAGTAAATTTTCGTGACTTAACTCTTAAAAACCAACATAGTAAGTTTAAATGACTCACAAGAAGTACCGCTAAGTAAATAACGGAAAGAATAATTATTCGCATTAGAGATAGGTTCCTCTATAAAGATGATTTATGGAATAAACAATTTAATTCATGGCATTTTATTAATTCTTAATAAAATACCATGAATTTAAATGGTTTATTTTCTATTCCAACAAATTAAAAATAAGGTAACAAAAGAACAAACCATTCAATCGGACCCAATGAAGTGAAGTCAATCTCTGGCAAATAGCTAGCGGAAAGAAAAGACGAATTCTCTTCTCCATTTCTGTCAAAGAGAAGGAATTGTAAGATCCATAAAACATTGATATGTCTATATACATGCCGATTCTGATCGCAAAGAAAAATAATCTGGAGATTACAACGTTACATTTCTTGAAATTTTATGCATCCCAGGGCGCACCGAATAATTCGCAGCTGATGTTGAATACCGCGATTAAAACTTCTCATGACTTTGTGACATTATGGCTTGTAGTTATATTAAAAATTTTCCTGGTGTCCGGTGGAATTCCATCCAAATTAAAATTTGAATGTTTCACTTACTACTTCGGAAAAAGACAACAGATTACCCGAAAACTAGCAATGAAACGCATTCTTGCAAGAATGCATGCAATGTAATGAACTGCAAAATTCGGTATAACTTTCCTTTTACTATGTTAACAGGTAAAATATTTAAAACAGTCATTATCGTTGGATACAAGTTCATAACTTTGTATCATATGATCGTTCTAAACTTCTTATATAACATGTTACCTTGCTTTTTTTAGTTTCGAAATTTTTCCTCAACGTCGCTTCCTCTTCACTGAAAGACGGAGAGTATTGTAGCCTTTTCTAGAATACCTCAGGCTCATAACTCAAGCTTCTTTCAAAAATCAGATTAGACGGTAAAAGAACGTGATAAGCGGATGCCCACCGAATTCAGAATACTGATTTGTTTTCGGGTAGTTCTCATTACCCTTGCGGGAGAAATCATTTCGTATGGGAGGGTTTAAGCACGTTGCAACCTTTGATTTTTCTTTTATAGCCCATTTAAAACATTCTCTTGTTCAAACCATTCATTCATTTAGAAACTCAAAAGTTGTCACGTGCTTTAAAATATTAGTTCTTCAACTTGACTGCCGCGAAATTTTTTTATAACGTTTGCATAAGAAATTTTTTCCAGAAAACTGACAAGAATGTAAAGAAATGTTTTTTTTTTACTCTTGATTCCGAGAATCAAATGGTTTGCTACTAATATACAGAACAGTTTGCAGATTGAAAATTAAAAATTGGATAAACCGTTCACAAATGAGAAGTAAAGTAAATTTGTCTCATTTTGGTGCTGCCACGTGGGGAATTTGCCTAGAACAATTTCGAGCACGATTAGCCTTAATGTGTATGTACAGTTATTTGCTAAAGTCTGTGGGCAAGTTCTGGTGCTGCTCTAGCGGTCAAACAGTGCACTTAAAATTTCTGTTGGTAATACGTGATTTGCAGGTAGGAAGGTAAACAGTGGTGGGAGTATATGTTTTGGATATTTAGGCGAGCGAGGGGAAAGTAGGAATCGCTGCGGAATTTTAGGGAACCGGAATCGAATAGAGACATTGCCTAGCGCCATTAGAATGGTTTGGTGACTTTGGTCTGCGATTGAGATATGTTCCACAAAAGGAAAAGCTTTTCTGTTTCATGCAGACGAGCAGTGTGGCGACGTTGAGCCGATTTCAAGGGACTTCGACCATTGACTATGTTAGGATATGAATGTGAGCGCTAATGCTGATGTTTTCGCTTGTTAAGTTGTTTTTAGGATGCATGTTCATCTAAAATTTAACGAAATAATATTTTTGCTTTACCTTAGCTTTGGCTCTATTACTTCATCAAACTAATGCTTTTCTATCAAAAACTATCACGCAAGCATAGGAAATGGAAATATCAATCTAACGGAAACTTTTTTGTCATTTTCTTCTCCACTTTAATCGTTACCTTTACCGGAGAACTTCGTGAAATTCTTCCTTTGGTTATATTAATTACATAGAAGTCATACGCTGCGTTATCAAAATGAATTTCCATTGAATTGTTTAGGTTGGGTCAGCTGTTCCTCACAAATGCACTCCTTCAAATCTGACTCCTTCGACTCGCTGACACGTTCAGTCATGAAAGGAGGAGGTCGATTTGCTGTTGAGCCAAATTAATCAATCGTTTTCTCATTTACATGATCGCAGATTATGCTGAATTATTATTTTAATTTAATAAAATTATGCTGCTTGAAGAGTAGATCTTCTTTGCAACGAAAATAATCTCCAAAGTCGTCATCAGATGTATTCGGTCAATATATGATAATAATGAAACAATACTTCTTAGTTTATTCTTTATTTCTTCCTTTCGTCTTACTCCTCGATATGCTGTTCCCGTGATTTCCCTCTATTTTCATATTCCTCATCAAAGCGCGTCTTGTCGCGTGCATATCGGGTGGACTTATCCAAAATATCGGAAATGAATGCAGCACTAAGAGAGTGGAAAGTCTTTTAAAATCATTCATTAATTGTGAGTTTTTTCATGAACGTGAAAAATCTCCGCATTAATTCCAAATACGTATTCGAAAAATTGTCTGGAACTTTATGCTAATGATTAAATATTCACTTCTTCACGGAAAACTTTATTTCAAGATTAAATTGTTTTTTTCCGAGAAGAGAGAAATCCCAGTAAAGTGAGGAAGTCGCACAAAGAACGTAGAGCAATATTTAGTTTTCTTGTAAGTGTTCATCATCAATGGGTATTCTGCGTATCGATAGATCCTTGGAGTCTTTACAGTCTTTTGCTCTTCTTCCTTAACCTCTTTCTACCTCTACTTTTACTTCTTTTCAATATTTTCTATTCGTTAATAAGTATCCAAACATATTCCTTTGCCGCTTTTTGATGATACTTATCAATAGAACTCTTCTTCCAAACGGTAAAATATCTCTTAATTTCTCCCTTCAATGTATTCCTTTCATCTTTTTCACAATTGTATCAATTCTAAGTCATATCCCAAACATTTCTATTCTCTCTCAGTCAGTTTTCCTAATCGTCTACAGTTCCAATCCATCTAAAAACACGCTAAGCATTAGGTTTCATCAACCACTTTCTTATCCGTACGTCCATCTTGCTATTCAACAATGATTACATTCTACTGAATGCCACCTTCGACATTCCCATTCTTTCTTTGATTTCCATCTCACTTTTTTTATTGCTATACGTCATACTGTCAAGATACTAAAACTTTTTTTTTTACTTTAACACAGTCTATACACAGCGATTATTTTATTCTTCTCCTTCCATCTTCTAAGTCTTGGCTTTTACTTTCTTTGTCTTCAATCAGTCTCTTGCAGTCTTTGTTAATGTTATCCAACAACATTTTCTAACGTTTCAGAAAAATCTGCAAACTGAAGCAAACCTCCTACAAGCTTTATCAGTGTCTCTCTTTTTTCCCTATAAACTTTCATGTATCATGATTTCTCCCAAGAATATGAAAAACAAAGCACGTGCGTGATCATAACCAGGCCTCACTTATTTAATAACTTCACATCATTCGTTTTAAAGCACCTAACCTTACCGTAACTCTCTGGTTAATATGTTATTCTAAGGAACGTTTCTCTTGATTTCTCTTTCCTGAGAGCAGAGCATACAAGACCTTTATTCTGCATAAGTCCATTATGTGTTTATGCATAAATCCATTTATGTAATTTAAGAAAATGTGGTTACTGTTTTCAAATATAAATAAAAAACAGCTTAAGACGCTTTTCAGAGACCCAATGATAATGAACGATAAGTTCCGTGCAAAATTTTCCCATAAGAAACGCACTGTAGGGAATTTCAAGATTTTCTTTGGAGCAGTTCCCGAAAAGACAGATTGCTAGAACTAGGCATGTCAATAGGACTCGTGCTTATTTTTTGTGTTCGAAGTTGAACGAAAGGCACTTGCCGATGTAATGACGATCAATGGGGAACTGTAAATGTGCAAACCAAGTGGCGTAGAGTTTCGCTGGCTAAACTTAAAGGTTTGGTAGGGATTCATGATAGTCTTTTTGTCTGCTTTTCTCTTTGAATTGGCTTAAGATCCTCAGAAGGCCTATGGGTGGATATTACAGTGACTCAATGACAGATTTCCGGTTTGGGATTAGCTTGGTTATAGAATCGTTTTGAATGCTTTCTTAAGTCCTCACAAGACCCTCTTTGGATATTATCCATCACTAATTGTAAGACCCAAACGTAGGGGTCCCGAAGATATAGAACATCATCTGAAGTATGGTAATACTCTTTCCTATGCCATGTTTAGGAAACGGAAATTTAGCACCAATAAGCTTACATTATGCAAGTTACTTTTATCCATACTGTTGAAAGATGTTTCTATAACTAAGGGGTTAATGGAAATTGGTTTATCCTTCCGTATCATCCTCTTTCCTAAGGTATTTTTTTTATTCTATCTGCTGAGTCTGAAAATTGGTCTTCTCTTACATACGCTTCCATTTTCCACCCTTTTCTCCGACTGAGTATTATTAGTGAGAGACTTTGACATACGGCATGAGAAGTTAATTTTCCGAAATTGTTCTCGACTTACTACCTTCTTCCTTTAGGATATTATCACAGCCACGGTCGCATGCAGATCTACTGCCTGTTACGTAATTATCACAGACTAGTTTGTAATATCATTCATAGCTTTATTTCATAACATTTTTATTTGCTACTTTCATAAACTCCTGATTACTGCTGACTTCCTTATCCTAAGACTTTAGTAAACAGTTTCAAATTTGGTTTAAAGGATAGGGTCATATTTCTAAACTTCATTACTTTCATCTCGCTTTCTATGCCATTATCCCGAGAAAATGGTTTTTAGCCAGAATAGAAAAGGATTTGATTAATTAACAAATTATGGACGTTTAAAACCCTTATTGTTACGCAATTCTAAAGGAGTTACATATCTGAGATTTACAACTAAACAAGAGGAACATTTAAACATATTTACAAAATATGGAAGGGAATTCTGCCGTTTACATTTTGATCTCCTTGGTATATCGTGAAGAATCATTAGGATTTTACAAAATAGAATTGTATTTCAAGAATTAGAAAGTCATTATTGAAAGTCATCATTTATTGCCGTACTCCATCTCCTTCTAAACCCAAGAACTCTCGAAAACCAGCGAGTACTAAAAAGTGTTTCCTTGCAAAACTACAAGAGATGAGTGGTATACTTCCGAGTATTAAAGGTGGAGCGTAACCTGTTCTATTATAAGCTCGACAAAGGAAAATTAGTCTTTCGAAGAAAATTTTCGAGACCTTTCCAAATGAGCGTGGTGCAGTTTTTGTTCAAATCCTGTTTCCTGAAATTCCGCAGCAGTCCCTTCTTTCCCCTCACTCGCCTTAAGTTCCACACACACAATGAAACATTTCAAGCAATACTTGGTGGAACATCTCCATAATTTATTAAGAATTATGTAGCAAAATTTGAGTCTACAAATTAGAAAAAAACAGGAGCTTTTTGAAGAAATTACTAATGAAATGGCCTAGCATTCGGAAATAGAAGGTGATTCTGATGCGGACGATGCCTCTCTGAATCATCAAAGCCACGAGTCACGCCTACTACTGTAGGAATATCTAAACCAAGAGGTATACCGACTCCTACGACTCGGCCAAGCAGTCGGGCTTCTCCAAAAGACGTTGAGGTAGACGAGCCCGGCCCCTCATTTAGACCGCCTTCAAGAGTTGAAGTTTTGGGAGAGGAAGTTATGGTATGGATGTGAAACGCCTCTATTCATACAACATTTGCGATCCCCCAGTTAACGGAACCTTATAGTCCGTCAACATCGGACAGGGAAAATACAAATCCGTTAGATATTCTAGCTATTCTTATCTTCCGATGTAATTTTTAAAAATTATCGAACAATTCAATTTTTAAACTTCCCAAAAAAAGGAACCAACGAAGTAGATGTGGAAGAATTTCAGGCGTTTCAGGGAATGCTGATAATCATGGGGTTCCATAGGGTTAAACTTTTTTGGTCCCAAGACGAAAAATTTAGAAATTATTTCCAAGATAATGACAGTGAATTGGTTTCTGAAAGTTATTCCATACCTGCATATCAACGGTAATACCAGAATTCTGAGGAAGAATGACCCCGGCTTTGATAAATTATGTAAGATTTCATGATTCGTCGACGACATGAATTCATGGTCCACTTTTGCAAAGGTTTACTTTTGTGCCATTTTCGAAGGAACTATTGGGTGTACGAGCGTTGTTTTGAATTTAAGTGAAAGCTTTATAAATTTACTACAAATATATATCTTGTAAATGTCCTCGTAAAATAAGTATTCCTCCCGGTTTTTGACAAGATACACGACTAAAACGAAAATGTTTTCATTTTTTGTAAAATATGGCCAATATTTGACGAGCCATATCTTGGAAAGTTCTGGGCGTATGGAGTTGAATTTGTGCTTAAAAGGTAGGAAATGTTATGTAAATTAATACATAATTGATTATCTTTTTCTGTAAGACGCATAATTTAGGAGATATTGAGCAAAAACCGAAAAAAGTTCTGTTTTTGTAATAGCGCAGCTTGCACAGGTCTTTCGATCTTTCAAAATTGGTTTCTTACTATCGACATAGGCCCTAAAAACATATTAAAAAATTATAACTAGATGACCTTTTGCAAGGTCGTGTGTATGCATAGGCTGGACTAACTGGCATTGGCCTAAACATTTATAAGGGTAAGGAGGACAGTTCTATAAGCCACTTATATTTGGGAGAGAGAGTGGTTTAGGAATTGATGGATTGGATGGTTTCAAAATAACGGGTGTGGGGTATGTTTTGATTTCTCGTCAACTGATTTGGTAAACTGCTTATTGAGAAGCGGCTTTTTCAGCTTCGGAACTAAAAGGCAGAATAGGAAAGGATTATGCCCCGCAGATAAATTTATAAAGGGTGCTGAATTCGCCAGGAGGGAACATGGTTTTGTTCATGCCCGAGATATTTCTATTGTAAATAGGAAAGGTACAAATGTTAGGTCCGTCTGTGTAATCTCGTCAATGAACAAACCTTAGTGTGTCGGAGTGCTGCGTAAGGATGTCTCGAGGAAAAGTGGTGCGTGCCCTGAAGCCATTACCTCCTACAATAAAAACATGGGGGATGTTGATCTCCGATGTTTTTATTGTAGGAGAAAATCCTTTTTCATCAATATAATGCAAATTATTCCATCGCATGGAAAAGTAGAAGGTAGTGAATGAAACTTTTATTATTATTAATACAAGGATGCAGGGGTAGTAAACAGCTTTAATTATAATGTCTTTTTCCTGAGGTCGTAACCCAAAAAGAAGGCAATGAGCCATCTTGAATTTCAATCTAGACTGGCGTCGGATTTGATCGGTAAAAACTCTTTAAGAAAGCAAGTGTTCGCGGCCAGCTGTGTATAGGAAAACAATAAAGGACTATTACTGGGATGTCTATATCGGTCTCCGATAGCGTTCGGATAAAAACACAAAAGAACTACGATCATTTGCGAGAAATGCGATGTTGCACTATGCCTGGAGTACTTTATTCTGTTCCATAAGTAGGCTAGAATAGATTGGAAGGAAGTAATATTATATGTAAAATTAGACGAATTCTTCATTGTATTTTTACTCCACAGTATTTTTCATTTTTTGTAATTTTCCATTATAATTCGATATTTGGATGTTCACGATATACGAAACGGATGTTCATCATGTACGAAGAATTCGCTGATTTATATTTCTCTGAAATAGCTCGTTCTAATCTATATTATTCTTCTATTATCAATTAAGGAACTGTCGGAAACTTGTTAAACTCTCGATGAAAATAAATATTCAAATTTTCAACGATTTTTGATGCGTGAGTTTAGCAAATAGTTTTACGAAGTCTCCATAAGAAACACTGATACATTGGGGTAGTCTCCTCCTTAGTCTCGTAAGTGACCGGTGGCTCCCATATGGACCATCCATTTTCAATTACAAGTATTTTTTGTTAATTGCTTTAGTTCTGGAGACCCAAAAGATATCTTTCACTTAGAAAATAAATATAAAAGAGTGAATTAAAATGGAATCGTTACCTCCGTCAAATACTATGAATGCAATTATTTCTATAAATCAATGAATAAATTCTGGCTCCCTATGGAAGATTCTAAAATATGTTTCCATCCTCTTGCAGTTTTTCACGCGGTGTTACCTGGTTGGAGGATTGTTGGAAACGGCGATACTGGCGCCTAATCGCTCCTCATTTCTTGGAATTAGTTTAGTCTAGTCATGACTTCCGAGGAGAGCGGACGTTCCAATAGGTCGCTCGGGATCGCGCTGCTGTAACGTCGGTGAGACGCGCTTCTAGTTACCGTAATATTTCATGGTAAGTGATATCGAGTCAATTCAGTGCAGGTACTTATGAATTTCTGTAAAATGTTTCTCAAAGTATTCTTAAAATCGTTAGCAGACTTCGGAAGTGAGGCACTCAAGGTTGTGAAAAGGGAATGAAAACCCATTAACTCATCAGAAGGTGTGACCTTCGAGAAGTTTCTTCCTGCCAGTGGTCCTAAGGCGTTTCTTCCGCGCTGAAACTCTGCAAACTGGGAAGGTAACTGATGTAGGTTTGAGAGGAAGTCACAGTGAGTCTGTTCTTATGTAATGGAAGTTTAACAAATTTCGTTTTCATTTCCGTTGCTGCTAGTCCAGGTCGAATTTTATTTACGTGAGTTTTTTGGCCAATTTACAAAATCTTTTATAATTGCTTCGTAATATCTTGTTCGGATTTAGCGAGAATGTGCAGATAATTAGGATAATTG
>KZ309064.1:0-37849 GCA_000376725.2 Ladona fulva
TATCCTATTTATAGACTTCCAGAAAGCATTTGACAGCATTAAAAGAAGACAGTTACTGTTGACATTGGAAAAACTAGGAATCCCCCCAGAAACTAGGAAACCTGGTCAAAGTAACACTTGAAAAAAACATTAAGTGTGGTTAAAATAGCAGATAAGTTTACAGATAGTTTAAAGTAAAGGAGGAGTTATAGAAGGAGACGCACTCTCTACCCTTTTATTCAACTTCAGCTTAGATGGGTCCTTAAAAGAAACAGACAAGAATGGAACATAGCTAGATTGACGGATACAGATAATTGCCTACACTGATGACATCGCCATCATAGCTAGAAATATGGATAAACTTAAGGAAATATTTACGAAATTAGATCAAGAAGCTAAGAGAATAGGATTACACATAAATGAAGAGTAAACAAATATTTTAAAATACTAAGAAATGCAGATAGTGAACAATAGCAAGACCTAACAATAGCAAGTCATGAATTTGAAGGAGTTAAGAAATTCAAATACCTAGAGATTCAAATAAATAATAAGAACCAAGCAAGAGAATATGTACAGGATAGAATTGAAAAAGCTAACAAAACTTATCATATGTATGAAGGTATCCTCAAATCAAAGTTAATTTCGAAACCTAAAACAATGAAATTTTATAAAACAGTAATAAGGCCAATAGCAACTTATGGAGCTGAGGCTACAGCACTAACAAAAAATGATGAAAATCATTCAAGGATGTTTGAAAGAAGAATAATTAGAAAAGTATATGGTCCCGTCTTTGAAAATGGCCAATGGAGAATAAATCAACTAATAAATAAGGAGGATATAGTACATTTCATAAAATCACAAAGATTAAGCTGGCTAGGACACGTAAAGAATGCAAGATGACAGGATAGTTAAACAAATCTTCAAAAAGACTAGATGGAAAAGGGAGAAGAGGCAGACCGAAGAAAAAATGACATCATAGAAGACCTGATAGCAATGGGTATACAAAATTGGGAGCCAGAATCCAAAGACAGGAAATCCTGGAGAAGCAATGTAGAGAAGGCCAAGGCTCACATTGGGCTGTAGTGCAGGAGGAAAAAGAAGTCCTCTCGTCCAACCCCTATGATGTAACCAGCGTTTGATTACGAAAGAAATACATGGGAGATGGAACACTGTGCAGTTGCTCATTTACCACGTGATGAAGCCCCTGGGTATCGGAGGAAGGGGGGAAAATAAAAGCCAGTGATATGTGGACTATCGATTCTAGTATGGCTGGTTTCGGTTGAAATCCTTGTATTTAAGTTAGGAGACCCCGCACATGGGCCCGAAAGTATGGTGAATTTTGGATGTCATCGAAGCTGCCGATGCTCTATTGGCGAGAGTTATGACGTCCCACTCTCTCCTTCCCTTTCCACTTTTCTTCCCCACTTCCTACCAAAACCATGTGGTTAAGGCCCCGTGTGTTTTTCATCCATTCAATCATTACGATTCAAAACACTGTCGATTTCCATGCATTTAAATCGGGAGTCCCTGCTTTGAATTGATCCATTCCATTAATATCCTTAGAAGAAAGTTATTCGGAATGGCAAATGTAAGTTTACCATATCGCAAAGTAGTTTGCATGGTGTAACTGTAATGGATACATTAGTATCGATAACAGTTTTATCTATTGCCTGTATGCACATCATTTCCGTAAGTTCAACATGTATTCAAGAAAGTGGTTCCTATTTATTTAGAAAAGATTTCATGCATTACGCATGAAATCCTTATTATCCATTTGTTCTAATTTTGGAAAGCCTTAATTTTTTCTACAATGTTCCGATGAGTGGAGTGATTTTCTAAATGATAAGTCTGATGCTGTTGTTGATAATTTTTTTTCTGGCTACCCTAGCTAGACATTGTAGCAATTAGAACTATTATAATTTTAAGAAAGGTCTTCTGGTATGTCATACTTATTGTCTTCTTTAAACTTAGGTGTCAGGAGTGGGTTACATATTCTAACAACCCAAGGCTCCTCAACCGGCCCTTGAAGACGTTGTACAAGAGCTCTTACCTTTGCCAACACCACTTCTCTGATGATCAGTATTTTTCCCTAACACCTAGGAGACTTATTCCAGGTGCCATTCCTACCATTCCCCCACCAACTGAATCCTCTCCTATTCATTCCATATCATGTGCATCTTCTGTTTCTGTAGCTAAAAATGCTGCTATACTTCTCCATTCTTCATCTGAATTAGCAGTTACATCATTATCATCACACAGCCATACCGAAGTGGGTACACGTTGTACGGTAAGTTTCATTTGGATCTAATATTTCCAAGCTCTACTTTGTGGAATGGCCCCATACTAAAGAAGTAGGAACAAACACTGTAATTTCCACAAAAAATATTTTTTATTTGTGACAAGTTTCATCTATAGGTTGACATCTTAAGGCATTAGGTAAGGTTTAAGTACAGGAGGAGGTAGGGGAAGGTGTTGGATGTGGTAGCTGGGGTATGTGGGAAATCTCTTCCACTGATTATTGTGATTTCCCCCCCTGCCACCCATTGGTTGCGAAGAGTATCATATGATCTGCATTTTGCAGATGACTGATGACCCCAGTCTAAGGTTTTATAAACTTCTTTATGAACGGCTGGGAAAAGAAATGATGAATAGCAGTCGCCTTGTCTAACTCCCTTCTCAATCTCGAATTCTTGTTTCTTCGTGCAGCATTATGGAGGCTGTGGCATCTATATTGATGCTATGTTAGAGTTGAATGTACTCAGCATCTATCCCTTATTTCCCTAGAGCTTCAGTGTGGAGGAGGTACTTCAAGGGTCGAATGGCTGGGCATAGTCCATGAAGCAGAGAGTGGCATCTTGTACTCATTTGTTCCATTGATGATTTCTTGTAGTGTGTGGTTGTGGTCCATAGTACTGAATCCTTTGCAGTATCCAGCTTGTTTTCTCTGGGCTGGGCAGCTGCTAGGGACATCTTCAGAGGTGCAACTATTACTCTCGTGAATGTTTTGTAAATAACAGGAAGGAGACTGATGGGGCAGTAATTCTTCAAATCTTCCTTACTTCCTTTCTTGTTCAAAAGTTCGATTTTTGTATGATTCCAGTCAATTCTCTCTTGTCTAAGGCAATCAGTAAATACTAGCACTGAAATGGGAGCAAACTCTGTTGAACCAAGTTTCAGATATTCCGCCAGTACTCCATTTGCCCCACCTGTCTTTGCATTCTTCATCTTTTTGATGGCCTCTATTACTTCTTTTGGGAGAATAGAGGGGGATTTTGTGATTTTTGTCTTTCTTCTTGGTTCTCCTCTTCAAAATTTTGTTTTGTACAAGTTGGTGAAGTATTGTGCTACTGTCCTCGGTATTGCTTGTCTATTGCAAATTGTTGTGCCATCTTCTTTCTGTATGGCTAGGATCTGTTTCTTTCCATTTGCTAGGCATTGTCTAATCTTCTTCATGCTGGTGTTGTTTTCTATAGCNTTTGTACAAGTTGGTGAAGTATTGTGCTACTGTCCTCGGTATTGCTTGTCTATTGCAAATTGTTGTGCCATCTTCTTTCTGTATGGCTAGGATCTATTTCTTTTCAATTGCTAGGCATTGTCTGATCTTCTTCATGCTGGTGTTGTTTTCTATAGCTGAAGAGTTTTTTGCTGTCCTACTGCTAGTTGGTGATAACCACTGTCACTATTTGGCCAGAGATTTTGTTGAAGCTTTTTTGGCATAATGGATCCTGGGCTATGTATCATCTCCAACCTCCATTAACACTGTTCTGCCCCAATGAGGTAACTGTGTTAGTATGAGGATGGGTATAATTCTTTTGTGTAACTTTATTCATAAGCAAAGCTGAGATTCCTATGGGTAATTTTAGCATACCAAAATCAAAGAGAGAGAGAGCACCTTGCATTATTATAATCCTGTGAATGTTACTTTGTTCCCAAAAAGGAATGGTTTTACTGTTTCAGCTAAACAAGCAATTTTTTCATATGGAGCCTATTGCAAGAAGCATGATAGTGCGAGAGTAAGTAATATTGCTGAAAATTTTACTTTTTATGATATTTTTAGGTTTAACATTTTACCTCAAATTTAGGGGCATAATTTTTGTATTATATTGACTGTGACACTTTGCTTTCATCAAATTAATTCTGTTCTAATATATTAGCACTAACATATGAAAAGGAAATATTGTGAAAATGAAAACAATTTTTTCACTTCACACCCTATTAACTCTACCAGAGACTTCGTTAAAGTCTTATTTTGAATTATTAATTTTATATAAGTCACATCCTGTATTCTCTAAATACTTTTGCCTTAAGTTTCTCTTTTTCAATATTGCATCAGTATTATTATTTTCTTTTGTTATGAGCAATTTTTGATGACTTTCTGCACTTCTGCATACATCTTTGGTTACTATTTTTGAAATTTGAATTATAGCCTTCTTCATCTAAGGCTTCACTGGTAATTCTTTGCTGTTCACAATCCCTTATCTCAGCTGATGAATACATTTTTCTGGGGCGACCAGGCTTTCCTGTCCTATCTAATCTAGGTCTTCCTCTTCCTCTCCTAGTTCCAACAGACTCAGATGGTAGGATGTCTTGCCTCTCTTCTGTAGAAACACAAAATACACGATTTCAGTTTCTCGATCTTCTGTTTCCTCATTCTCCTTTGGGAGATGATTTTCGTCAGTCATACCCTCTCCTAATTCTTGGCTCCTTCGGTCATCATTAACGAACTTAACATCCCTTGCGACCACGATTTTTCTTTCTGAGGGAATCCACACACAATAACCCTTGGTCTCTCACGGAAATCCCACGAAAATACCGGTTCTCGATCGGGCTGCAAATTTGTCCTTATTAGGAGTCTTGTCCAGGACGTATACTCTTGATCCGAAAATGTGAATGTGGCATAAATCCGGAGTGTTGCCATTCCATCTTTCAAACAGCGTCTTCCCAGTTAGACTGCTAGTTGGACAACGATTTCTGATGTAAGCAGCCATCGTTACTGCCTCTGACCAAAATGATGTTGGTAGACCAGACTGTAAAATCATACACCTCGGCATCTCCAGAAGTGTTTGGTTCATTCGTTCCGCAACTCCGTTTTGCTGTGGTGTATGTGCAACAGTGAATCTTCTTTTGGTCCCTTCTCTCGCAAGAAAAGCATCAAACAGTCCATTGCAATATTCTCGACCATTATCGGATTGCAAACATTTGATATGCTCTCCCGTCTGATTCTCGACGAATCGTTTGTAGTGCTTAAAAGCCTCGAACACGCCACTCTTTTGCCTTAGTAGATAAACTTTGCACCACCTCGTGCTGTCGTCAATAAACGTGACGAAGAATCTTGCTCCACCTGAAGATTCCTTCCTCATTGGTCCTACAACGTCCAAATATACTATTTTTAGTTTCTCGGAACAAGGTTCCCTTCTTTTCGGAAAGGGTCTCGAGATCATTTTTCCTTGCAGACATATTTCGCACTGGGAAATTTGATNCCCAATGAGGTAACTGTGTTAGTATGAGGATGGGTTAAATTCTTTTGTATAACATCGTTCATAAGCAAAGCTGAGATTCCTATGGGTAATTTTAGCATACCAAAATCAAAGAGTGAGAGAGAGCACCTTGCAATATTATAATCCTGTGAATGTTACTTTGTTACTAAAAAGGAATCGTTTTACTGTTTCAGCTAACAAGCAATTTTTTTCATATTGAGCCTATTGCAAGAACCATTGATTATGTGAGTGTAAGTAATAATGCTGAAAATTTTGCTTTTTATGATATTTTTAGGTTGAACATTTTACCTAAAATTTAGGGGCATAATTTTTGTATTATATTGACTGTGACACTTTGCTTTCATCAAATTAATTCTGTTCTAATATATTAGCACTAACATATGAAAAGGAAATATTGTGAAAATGAAAACAATTTTTTCACTTCACACCCTATTAACTCTACCAGAGACTTCGTTAAAGTCTTATTTTGAATTATTAATTTTATATAAGTCACATCCTGTATTCTCTAAATACTTTTGCCTTAAGTTTCTCTTTTTCAATATTGCATCAGTATTATTATTTTCTTTTGTTATGAGCAATTTTTTATGACTTTCTGCACTTCTGCATACATCTTTGGTTACTATTTTTGAAATTTGAATTATAGCCTTCTTCATCTAAGGCTTCACTGGTAATTCTTTGCTGTTCACAATCCCTTATCTCAGCTGATGAATACATTTTTCTGGGGCGACCAGGCTTTCCTGTCCTATCTAATCTAGGTCTTCCTCTTCCTCTCCTAGTTCCAACAGACTCAGATGGTAGGATGTCTTGCCTCTCTTCTGTAGAAACACAAAATACACGATTTCAGTTTCTCGATCTTCTGTTTCCTCATTCTCCTTTGGGAGATGATTTTCGTCAGTCATACCCTCTCCTAATTCTTGGCTCCTTCGGTCATCATTAACGAACTTAACATCCCTTGCGACCACGATTTTTCTTTCTGAGGGAATCCACACACAATAACCCTTGGTCTCTCACGGAAATCCCACGAAAATACCGGTTCTCGATCGGGCTGCAAATTTGTCCTTATTAGGAGTCTTGTCCAGGACGTATACTCTTGATCCGAAAATGTGAATGTGGCATAAATCCGGAGTGTTGCCATTCCATCTTTCAAACAGCGTCTTCCCAGTTAGACTGCTAGTTGGACAACGATTTCTGATGTAAGCAGCCATCGTTACTGCCTCTGACCAAAATGATGTTGGTAGACCAGACTGTAAAATCATACACCTCGGCATCTCCAGAAGTGTTTGGTTCATTCGTTCCGCAACTCCGTTTTGCTGTGGTGTATGTGCAACAGTGAATCTTCTTTTGGTCCCTTCTCTCGCAAGAAAAGCATCAAACAGTCCATTGCAATATTCTCGACCATTATCGGATTGCAAACATTTGATATGCTCTCCCGTCTGATTCTCGACGAATCGTTTGTAGTGCTTAAAAGCCTCGAACACGCCACTCTTTTGCCTTAGTAGATAAACTTTGCACCACCTCGTGCTGTCGTCAATAAACGTGACGAAGAATCTTGCTCCACCTGAAGATTCCTTCCTCATTGGTCCTACAACGTCCAAATATACTATTTTTAGTTTCTCGGAACAAGGTTCCCTTCTTTTCGGAAAGGGTCTCGAGATCATTTTTCCTTGCAGACATATTTCGCACTGGGAAATTTGATCATAATCTATCTCAAGATTATCCGCTCCGCTATCCCGGAGGATTTTAATTACATATTTGTAATTCAGATGTCCCAAGCGTTCATGCTATTTCCTAATCTCTGATTGCCTTTTCGATGTTACTACGTTAGCTCTTGCATTGGACCCTTCTCTTAGGTAGTAAAGATCGCCTCTTCGACCAGCTGTCATTGTAACCTCTCTGTTAGGATTCAAAACGACCACAATGTCCTCTTTAAATGTAACGCTGTAGCCTTTGTCCGTAATTTTTGAGACTGAAACAATAATAATAAAGGACTTTATTCAGCGCGAGATTGAGACTAACAAGTCTCTTCTTACATCTAACCCTTACAGGGTTTAGAACCTAACCAAACAAGGTTGTTCAGAAGGTCAGGAACATACAAAGTATCTTTAAATTCGACCAACCTCCTATCATTTTCGTTGACTGCGACGATTCTAACGGTACCCTTTCCCTTCACGCTCGTCGATGACAAATTTGCTAAGCTCAGATTTCCCTGAGACAAGGAATCCATCCATTGGAAGCTATCCTTCTCGCCACACAAATGAGAGGTGCAGCCGCTATCCAAAATCCATGAATTCCTCCCCTTTCTGTCATTGCCGATGTTGTCCGCTTCTTCTGCTATCGAGGGTTTTACATTAAATGCCGGGTAACTATCCTCTGCATCCTCCTCAACAAGTTTGGCTTTTGATCGATGATGTGCATTACCCGAAACTTTTCTGTTCTTGCAAATGACTGCTTTATGTCCTGCTTTGTGACAACGAAAACATCGAAATTTAAATTTCTCTTGCTCAGGCCCCTTTAAGTTCGGTCCCCTCTCTTCGGACTTCAGCCTAGATGCCTTAAATCTGCGACGACTTGCCACCATGGCATCTCCGCATTCAAGAACATTAGCTTGCTTTCTGGCATCTGTTTCTTCCAAGATTTTAACCTTAAGCTTGTCCACGGTAGGCAATTTATCTCTTGACTCAATTGCGCATCGATAATTTTCGTAACTCCAAGGAAGACTATACAATAGCATGATTGCTAGGAGATCTACGTTAATATCTACATCCATGGCTGCTAATTTATATACTGCATCAAAAAATCTTGCCATATGCTCTCTGACATCACCACCCTCTTCCATGTGTTGTAACGTTAATTGTTTCAACAGCGTCACCTTTCTCACGGGCCCTTTTGATGCGTAAATCGACTCCAATTTCAGCCATACATCTCGCGAAGACTCACATCCACGAATCTGCAATAATTCCGAAGGACTAATCGACAATATCAAGTCAGATCTGGCTTTCTTATCCGAAACAAACCATACCTTCCGTCTAGCTTCTGCCGCCAATGTTTCTGTACCGGTCCCTTCCTCAGGTAAAGGAATTTCACCACTCACATATCCCCAAGTGTCGTTCTTGATCAGCAACGCTTCCACTTGCATCCTTCATGTGTCGTAATTATCCTTTGACAACAACTCAATGCGAGAAGAACTAAGATTCAAGATGGACATGTTGAAGAACCACGTGGAGCGACCTCACTCTCAAACTCTTCACACATGCTCACTTTTCAGCACATCTGGGCCCATAACCTGTTAGATGTCATTCTTAAATGAGTACTGAGATGTTTCCAATAACACTATTTATTGTTGAGAAGATACACATTCAGCATGGCTAGGCATAAGAGGCTACTGCTTCATCATCACATGCAGAAACTGAAGTGAAAAAGGAACAAAAAATGCCGACCCACTATGCGGGCAGAAAAGATACTACAAACAATGTAAAGCCAAAAATAAACCTTGTGGTTTGCACAGTGGCAAAGTCAAATCATCATAACAGTTAACCTGTTTCCATTGGAGAAATTAGTATTATTATTATTCTGTTCAGTTCTACCTAAAAAAGCAACTCTGTGGTATTGGTTTTTCTGCATTTGTTTTGTGGTTGATTCATCTGCTTTCATTGTATTTATAACTCCTATAATTCATGGAAACATGATGATTGCAGACAGAATTGTCCAGACTGTTAATTTCTCTTAATCCTTCCGCTCGGTGATCATTCAGTTTTACTTGTTGTAAAATTATTAGAATTGTTTCATGTGATAATTTTTGTATAACTTACTCTGCAATAAAGGTAAATCTTTCCTGGTTTATTTGCTTTCCATCTGTTTGTGAAGGTTTCCATAGATATTTCCAAAGGAGGGGGACTGAGAAGAGAATATGGGATGCAATGGAGAAGGGAGGGAGAGAGTGAGTAGGAGATGGAGAATTATTTCTAATGAGTTGAAACTTTGAGTGCGTTGACAATGTTCAGTTTAAGCAGCAAAAAGTAGAAGACCATAAGGTTTACTAAAACATGCCAAACTCTTAGTTTTTGTTCTGTTTGATCATCAAAATTAAAATTTTAGATATTGTGAATTTACTGCTTGTAATGTACCACTTTGTTTTCTGAATCATAATCTATATCTGTTTTTTTTGTCTTTTGGAAATATATTTTTAATTAGATTATGTTGTGAATTTTATGGTTGTTTGTGCCTCCTGAAAATAAGCAAATGCTTTCTATTTGGATCTTGTATAATTAATGAAAGTTTTATACTGGTTTTTTGAGTGCTTTCTGAGGTAATAATGGTAGATATTCTTTTATTCATGACATTTTATGAAATAACCTTAATTTGATAGAGTAGGACCTATGGGACAAATTTATGGTTCAAGGGGGCAAGAGATAGTGGAGTTTCTTTAGATATGTTTTTGCAAAGGATCATAGGAATTTTATATGTTAGCTCACTTAGTATTAGGCTAAAATAGTTTTGCGGACATTGGAACTAAACATTTTCACTTATGATTCATAAGGAATTTTGGTAAAAACCTTAGGGGAAGGCTTTTCCTTTATGTATTGTTTTCTCTATTACTGCATTAATTTAATTATCATATTTCCCATTGTATTAGACAATCCCACATACTTATGTATGTATGTGTGTGTGTTTTTGCATAATGCTATTCTGTTATTCTTTAAGCAATCAAGTAGATATCCGCTTTGATTTGTTTTATTACGGACAGTAGAAATTACATTGATAAAACGTTTGCAACTTCATAATATTCTGACTTCTTTCTATGCTGTCATTTATTCATTTCCTTCCAGAACTGGTAACAAATCATTTCTTATTCAAAACTTATTGGTAACAAATTATTTCAGATTGTGGAATACAATTCCACATAATAACCTTACTGAGAAATCAACCTCTTTCAAACGATTAATATTCAAATATCTTTTTAAAATCGAAAATCAGTGTATTCATTCATCTTAATCTAACATATTGAATCTTATTTTTTCTGGTGGTCTGTGTAGGGATGAATGACAGTAGAGACAATTGTTTAGTAAAAATATTGTAGATTTTTATAAGAAGCACCCTAATTTTAGACTCCAAATTTTTCAGATCAAAGTGCATCTTTTATATAAGGAAACATGGTAAATAATTTTCAACCTATATAGTCTATTCTGAAAGTAATGATTGTTAATGTTGTTTGCATATGCATTCTCTAATTTGCTTTTCTTCTTCAGCAGGGAGTCAGTAATGAGGCGACTGCAGGGGACAGAAATGGCTCCACTTGTAAGTAATGATTAAATTTACTTAATTTACTTGGTTGTGTAACCATTTCTTGTTTGAAAAGCTTCTATGCTGTGCCATCCTGAAGTAATTGGTTAATTTAAATGGTAGTGTGTATCAGTGGTTTGGTTATTCCTTAACACATTTCTCAACAAGGTACGTGTAAGAGTTACACCTCTCAAAAGTTTTCAGAAAGAAAGCCCTTGGTAGTCTTAGTGAAAACAGTGTTTCATATGGATCTCAAATCTTATGTTGAAATATAATTTCTCTGTCTCATCTATTATATATAGATGCTTCTCAGATATAGGATACAAATTCTGAAGCTGAATGAAAAAACTCACTGACCTGAAGATTATTTTGCCTAAAGACCCTGAGTTTGTCACTGAGGAAAAAAAAACTCATCAATCCTAGGTGTCATGGGTATGATGCTAGAGGGCACTAAAATCTGTAGTTTTCCTGTAAGGATGCATTGCATGGTTATTTAGAATGAATATTCTTATGAATGAATATTCTAACCCTGGGAATATTCAAAAGGGGAAATGACAAAATGTAATGGACAACGATATCAAGTAATATGGTCATTGGCTCCAAGCCATGCAGCGTCCTTTTCTCTGTGGGAATTACTCTGAGGTGAACCACTGGACCTATTTCAATAGTCAACTTATACAAGGGTAAGGTGAAAATTTCTTGGCCTGACAATGAAAGACGGCGATTTTCAGTTAAAAAATTATTTTATTTTTCTACATAATCTCCCTCGACTTCAATGCACTTGGTCCAGTGTTTCTCCAACATCAGTATTCCTTCCCGGAAGTGAGAGTCTGGAAGGCTGTGAAAATATCCATTTACAGCCATCTCAACTTCTTCATTCGAAGTGCATCCCAGAAAAAATGTTTGGGAACAGATGGAAGTCTGAGGGTGCTAAATTAGGAGAATAGGGGGGATGGCCGAGCAAATCGTACCCTAAATCCCGTAGTTTTCCCTCTGCCAACACACCCTTGTGAGTAGGTGCGTTTTACTAGTGAAATATGATTTTTTTCTTCTTCAAGACAGGCCTCGTGAATTTTGGCATCCAGCTGGTCAAGAAAGTTGGAGTAACATTCGCCTGTAATTGTTCTGCCTTTTTCAAGGTAATCAATTGACAGGATCCCAAAACACACTGGCCATGACCTTTCTGGCAGATGCGATCAAATTCGCTTTCTTTGGCGCTGAACCACTGGCTTCCACCCACTGCTTTGACTGCTATTTTGTTTCTTTGTAGTGGTGGACCCATGTCTCATCCATGGTGACAAATTGCCACACAAAATCGGTCGGTGCCCTCTTGAATTGGTCCAAACATTGCTGCGAAAATCGCTTGCACATTTGCTTTTGATCGGCATTCAGCAAATGCGGCACCCACCTTGCACAGAGCTTTAGCATCCCCAATTCTTTGTACATGATGTTTCATACCCTTTCTTCCAATGTCCCTACGGCCTTATCTATCTCAGTCACCTTCACTCTCCTGTCGTCCAACACGATATCGTGCACCTTTTCGATGATTTCCGGTGTGGTAGTGGTTTTTGGCCGTCTTTCATGTGGGTCATCTTCGAGGGATGTGCGACCACGTTTAAATTCAGTTGCCCACTTTTTAACGGTTGACATTGAAGGAGCGGAGACCCTGTACACTATTGTCAAATTCAGATGAATTTCCATATGGGTTTATCCATCATATCATGGATATTCAAGTTTATCCATTTTAATGAAAAACATGAAAGACGTCTTCTGCAACAATAACAACAATACGTGTAAAAAAACTACTTGAGAGAACAAGTTGAAACTTTTCTTATGAACTAATAACACGTGCACTCAGGCAGGGATCATAAATTTTTGCTGATTGGAATGCAATCTCTGTGTCAGGCCGAGAACTTTTCACCTTACCCTTGTACAAAGGTGACTGCAACACAGTATTACAAGGAAAGGGATCTTTAATATATGTATAGGCATTGCAAAAAATTAGTGTGAATAAAGTGACCTTACTTTTGACTCTTGTCACTCAAAATGCTCATCAGTTAGAAATCATAGGGAATCTTGGAATAAGTCATCCAAGATGCTCAATCTTTCGTTGGCAAACTGAATGTTTACTTGTGGCCCATGTGGACTTTGACAGCTTCTTAGCTATTAATATATGTTTTAGGGCTGCTTGGATATTAAAATTCCATTTTAGGTAAATCTATCAGGTAATATAGCACAGGTTTGAAATATAGGCTTTTGGAGCAACATGGATGCTTTCTTTGGTCCCCTAATTGCCCTCTCTTGATTTAATTGAGATTTCATTATCAAAGGCTAGCAGTTGGGTATCACTGTGAGATCACCGTGTATCTATGGTAAGGTTATAAGCCTTCCCATTCAATTTAATGCTCACAATATAAAGCTCTATAAGTACCAATTGGGATATAATTTTGGGAGATAAGTGGTAACTAATCACTCTATAGCTTGCAGAATGCAAGCAACTTTTACTTGTAAAGAAATATTGTTGATGAATATTCATATTCTATCAGCATCTTGTCATTACTTGATATTGATACTGGAGTTGAGCTCTCCAGTTTCAAAGAGAGCTTGCATTTCTCTCATGTATAGGGTTTAACTAATTGTGGATGGAATTACATTTTTCACATAAATATAAGCTCCAAGTTGTATGTTAAACAAATGTCAAAAGTGAGACATCTTAGGTACAGGATAATAATAGGCTAAAAAAAATATCCAAACGCCCTGTGTTTTCACCCCCTGCCACACACCGTAAGGCGGCTTGCAGGGTATTTATGTAGATGTACAGAAGTACTGCTCCATCAGATGGGTATAAGAGCAAATATAGATTTATGGAAAAAAAATTTTAATTTGTTAGGGAGTGGAGAAAGATTACTTCTTTGCTAAGCTATGGTGTTTCTCTTAATTATTTAACAGTTTAGTACTTGATACCTTCAACTTCTTTGTATTGATCGATATATGAGTGAAAATGGTTGATCATTATGGTTTATAAGTAATATCATGATGTTAAAATAGTAAAAATACATCACCCATTTTTTCTTTTTCCATTATCAAGTATTCTTTGCAAATATTGTAAGTGTAATAATACATTTATTGCAATGCTGTAATTGTAAAATTCTTTAAATGTCTCTTTCAGCTGATGCCATTGAGAAAAGCTTGAATGAAGCTGTCAGGTCAACTCTGAAGGTTAAGATAGAGGATGATTCTGGGGATGGCTTTCAGAATGAAAATTCTATGGAAACACATGGTATGTCTAAGGAAGGTGACCTAAGCTCACCTCACTGTAGGGTGATGCCTTTGCTATCAATGTACTTGTTAGGCAAGGTTCGAGTTTATCCATAACTGTATTATTACTTTTTCTTGAAGTGTTGTTCATTTCACTGTGATCTTGGATGAGTTCACCATAATCCATGACTGATATTGTTTTTGTTCCTCTCTATTTTTCACTGCATCGTAACCTGATCTCTATTCATTGTTCCACTCTAGTTGTCAATGTCAATTAATTGTAAATAAATATGTCATTCAACTTTAAATGAGATTCACACCAGCACCAAGGATTATATTCTGGAAACTATTATCATTGTTATCTGGAGGAATGAAGAATTCCTTGATTGTATTTGTGACACTTGTCTTTGCATGCTTGTATGTCATTTGATATCTTATGTTGTCTCTTCATTATTTTAATTAAACGTTTCAGAATCACTCCCAGGTGTACCACAGTCTAGTACCCAAGGAATTGCAAGACATTCAGAATCACTCACATGTGTGTCACAATCAAATACCCACGAAATTATAAAAGATGCAGAATCATGTCTAAATGCTCCACAGTCAAATACCCAAAGGGTTTTGAGGCATTCAGAATTACCACAGTCTAATTTAAAAATTATAAGACCAAGTGGTCAAGACCCATGTCATATCATTGAGGAATTTTCTGAGATGTATTCCCTCATCACTCTTCCATATTTGGAGCAGGCAAATCTCAATTTACAGGTAAGGGTTTCTATATGTAAACACTGGCCTTGGAAATTATTTTAATAAAGAAAGCAGTAATAGGTGACAGTCCTGTGGAAATCCATTGAGTAGAATAAAGAAAAGCCTTTTCCACTCCACATTTTTACTTATTTATGTAAATAAAATAAAATGTGAATAAAATTGACTTTAGAGACTCTTAAGACCTACATTTATTCCATGAGAAATAGATGTAAAAATATAGAGAAGTGCCTGGGTTAAAAAGCTTTGCATTTACAGAGTGGATTGACTCATATTTATCTTACTGGAAAGTAGAGGACCTGGTTTTAAGTCAAGCGATGCTGATATTTTTCGTTTCTGTTTCTCTTTGGGTTTTAAACCTCATAGTTAATCCTGCAAAGATACTTCCTTATCTAATCTATTATAATCTATTCTCTGAGATGTGAAACAGTTATATTTCTAATCCTCGTACTCAGAGATTTGTTAGTGCATAGGACACAGGTATAGTTTTCTTCAAATATTGTATTTCAAAAGTGCATTTCATGTGCTGGGAAGTACTGTCCTTGAAGTAACTCCAGCATTTAAACTGTATTTTTGGTATTGATCTCTTACTATCTTGTTTTGAGAAGTATTTATGGCATTTAAACAAGGACACCCTGTATTTCCTTGGACTTTCAGATTCTTTTATTTTTTTTAGAAGTAAATTATTAGAAATCCCACATAATCATAGATTTTATGTGAAATTTTTCATTTATTTTCTTGTGGTGGTCAGTAGTATTGAATAAAAGTTCACTAAATACTGTGGTTGCTCTGTTTAAAATAAGATATAGTACTTATAGTTTGGTTTCTGTAACTTCCTAAAATCCACATTTTTTGTTACTACGTGAATGTAATATAAGGATGCATTATTACAGTGGGTGTACAAACTTCTCAGCAGAGAGGAAGGATGTGAGAGAATAGTCTACGAGTATCCAAACAAAGATGACAAGAATGGTTTTGTGCTGATTAGAGACTCCAAATGGGATGGTATCAATCTGGATAAACTTCATGTGATAGCTATTGCTTACAGACCTGGAATAATGACTTTGAGGGATTTGGGCATGGAGCATCTTGGTCTTCTCCAAAATATATATTCTTCTGGAAAGGTATGCTTATGTGTCTATATGTGTGTGTGTGTGTACCCACACTTATGCACTCTAACACACACCTACTCCCTCTAATATAGCCCCTCCTTACACTTAATCTGTTCAATACCTCATCAGGGCAGAAGGGTATTAACCCTTTGGCTGCGGGAAACGTACTTCTACGTTTTCCTAAGAGGACTGCGGGAAAAACGTATTTTTACGTTTGACCTGCTCTCTCACCCCCGTTCTTGTCCTTTCCCAATTTTATGGCCCTGCATCTCAAGTAGACACCCAAAGGCTCACTCTTCTGTATTGTTCTAGATTGGGAAAGTCCGAGGGATTTCGCACTTCGGGGGAAACCCAAATTTTCGATTTCTGAATAGCAGATTTACGAAATTAGTTATAATTGATAAAAATCAAGATATTTGCGAAGTGTTTGGTATCAAAATGATCAGCAAAGTGCAAGGAAAGTAAATTCGGACTGCTTATACAAAACAAATTTCTTATTAAATATATTATATATGATACCAACCATAATTTCTAAACAATAACCACTGACCGCACCCTTAAAGAAAAGGTCGACCCAGATTATAAGGGATAACTACCAGCTAGGACTTGCCTGCGCCTCCAGTACTCTTCTTACTTTTCTCCCGCACACAGATGTAGAAAAATTTGAGGGTCCCGCAGCTAAAGGGTTAATGGTGGTTGGATGTGATATATAGCCCAGAATCCGTTATGCTAAGAAGGCTTCAACGAATTCTCGGACCAAATAGTGAAAGTAGTTATCATCAACTAGCAGTAGAACATCCTGTTGAATTATTTCCCTTTACACCCCAAACACGATTAAAAATATATCTTGATGAGCTTCTGTAATGGAAATTTATCTGGGTGTAAAAGCACCACCTTTTATGATATTCAGGAGGTGGTGGCATTACAGAGGTCCATCTAAAAGAAAATAGATATGACCCTACACTTAGTGGGAGAGTTCACCAAATATGCCCTGCCGATTTGAACGAAATATTTTTTTTATGTTAGAGGAGGTGAAATGTAACAATAGTGAAACAGGGTTCCTGCAAATTGGCTTTAGTTTATTTTTAATAAATAATTTTCTTTTCATAATTTTAAGCCATTCAAACCTATTGTGGAATGAGTTGGTGCAGTGGATAGAGTGTTGGATTTACACGTAATGGACACAGATTTGAGTCCAGTTAGTGAAATTTTTTCATTTTTATTTTTTCCATTGAATTTAACTTTTCATATATCCGTATGCAATCACTCACTGATGGATGGATTCATTATTTGGATTAATACATATGATTGTAACGTCGAAGATGTGCTGCAACAGTATAAAGGAGCTAGATTGCTATCATTCGCTGCAGAAAAGAAAAGGTCAAACCTTCTATTGTTTTTCCATAACAATGTCAGAAGATGAATACCCCCAAATAGTAGACTTGGTGAACATCTGGACAGAAACTTAAAAATGGCAAGGTCGTGGTCGCAAACCATCGACAGCAAGTGACAGCAAAGGTGCAATAACTTGAGCGAGCTAAATTCCAGTGTTATTTCAAACCTTATGACTAGTTCTTCTCATAGGTGCCTAAGCAGTACCGCTCACTTGCCATATGAAAAACTTAATTTAATGGAAAAAAGAAGAATGAAAAAAAAATATTACTAACCAGACTCGAACCCAGGTCCTTCGCGTGTAAATCCAACACTCTAACCACTGCACCAACAAATTCCACCATAGGTTTAAATGGTTTAAAATTATGAAAATAAAATTATTTATTACAAATAAACTAAGGCCCATTTGCAGGAACCTTATTTCTCTTTTGCTACATTTCACCTCCTCAAACATAAAAAAAATATTTCATTCTAATCGGCGGAGAATATTTTGTGGCCTCTCCTTGTTAGTGACTTACAACTGTCGCAGCTGTGAGAGTGATGATTGACTTCTGGAGGTACAGAATAAAGCAGAAAAGATAGAATGGGATGTCATTGGTCTCAACAAAGTCAGAAGGAAATCAGAAGACCTGATAAATTCTAGGAAGGGAATTTATTCTATTACTGGGGTACTAAGGAAGCATTGGATTTTTGGTCAACAAGGAATGATAAAAAATGTGAATAAAAATGAATGTGTATATTATAGGGTGTGTAACCTAAAACTCAAGATAAATGAGCTTTGCTCTCAGATCATCCAAATTTAAATACCAAATGATCAAACAATGAAGAGGAAATTGGAAAAATTTTACCACTCACAGTGATGAACATGTTAAGGAGGCCCACTGCTTAGAAATTATGATTAGTGATTTCAACAATCCTGCAGGCAAGCAAGAAGCAGATGACATTGTTGCAGAGCAGTGTGGACTGGGCCAGAGAAATGAACAGGATCACCACCTGGTGGAGTTTACAGAATGCACCAATATCTACTTTACAAATGCATGTTTCCAGAAGAATCCTATTGGAAATGGACATGGAGAGGTCACAATGCAGGAAACAATGAAACAATAATGAAAAAACTCAATAATAAATGAAAAAACTATACAGTCACTAACTGTGAAGTTTTGAACAACTTCAGCAATGGAAATGACCACAGAATAGTAAGATGCGGAATGAAGATTAATAGTAGAATGTAATACAATTAGTTGCTCTCATGCAGGAAACATGAAGTAAGCATTAGAAAATTAGAAGACAAACAGAAATATTTCCAACTGGAAAGAAAGTTTGGTGAGAAAACTCAGGAAATGATCAATCGCCAAAGAGAATTTAAGAATTAATAATAATACGTCTTTATTCGGGCGAGATTGAGACTAAAAGTCTCCTCTTCCATCTAACCCATTAGATGGAAGAGGAGACTAACCTAAGAATTCAGTCGCACCAAGAGATGGCATTGAATATGCTGAGATTTGCAAATATATGAGGGGGGCAATTAAGAAAGCAGTGTAGAAATAAAATGAAAACGTAGTGCAAGAGGCCATAGAGAACAACAAAAGTATGAAGAAAGTCGGACAATGTCGAGCAGTTGGAAAAAGCAATCTTACTCATACAGTAGGGAGATATCACAACATCTTGGAACAGACAAACAATACTGAGGACAGTATTATTTTTCTGTTGCTGGATGAGCAGATGGTATATTGGCTGAGTATTTGAAACTTGGTATATTAGAGATTGTTAGCATAATTCTTCCCTAATTGACTGACAAAGAAATTCCCAAGGATTGGAACCATTGGATGCAAGAAATACCCTTTCCCACAAAAAAGGAAGCATGGAAAATGTGAAGAATTACTGCCCCATCAGTATTCTTCTTGTTGTTTACAAATCATTCATGAGTAGAATGTTTGAAGATGACATTCTGCTATTGTTTCAGTACAATGGACCACATATGCACACAGCAAGAAATTATCAGCAGATAAAATGAATATGAGATGATAGAGGTACTCTGCTTTGTGAACTATGTTCAGGCCTTTGTCCTGGTAAGTATTTATTCTACGCCAGAAGCTCTAGAAAATGAAGTGTTAGAGAGTACATCCACCTCCTACTCAATCTTTGCGAAAATGACAAGCTTCCTTAATGGTGCGTGAAGGAATTGAATCATTCAGGACAGAGAGAGGAGGGGCTTAGAAAAGGCAGCTGCCGTTGACAAATTCCTTTTAAAGCCATTCTGGAAGAAGTTTTTCACTTGGCAGGCTGGAAGCAGAAGAACTTACAGATTAATGGAGTCATCAGATGATAGAATACTCTTCACAACTAATGAAGATCATCTAGCTTCAAGAATTAAAGATCTTAACATGGGGCAAATGATATGACTCAGGATAAACAAAATAAAGGCAATGTCTAATTTTTTTGCAGAGCAAGTACCAACTTCAAGAGAAACCTCTTGAACTATGTTTGGAATACACATGCCTGGGACAACTGGTAACAACAGGGGAGAACTAGAGGATTAGTGAATCAAAGAGTACCTGGAGCATCTTTGGAAGAAACCTGCATATTCTGAAGTCAAAAATGCCAATGGTATAGAAGAGGAAGGTTTTCAACCTATTCATTTGACTAGTCTTGACAGTTGGAAATGAAACATGGGTTTTAAACACAGCAATAACCCAGCAAATCCAGACTAAAAAAAGATGTAATGCTGTTTGCTTGGTATCTCAGGAAGGGATAAAAAATGTAATACGTGGGTGAGAATGATGAAAGATATCATATGAATGAGGTCCCTGAAATGGATGTGGGCAGGACATGTGGTGAGAAGAGACAACAACAGTTGGATGTCAGCAGTTCTCAAGTGGAGACCAAGAGATGTGAAGAGAGCAAGAAGAAGACCATAATACTGATGGAAGAGAGACATAATGAAGTACCTGGGGGTAACTTAACAAAGAGATGCTATAAGTATAGAAAATTTGGAAACAGTTTGGGAGGTCTTCACTGGTGTTGGATGCAAATTGTTGTTGATGATGCTATAGATGCACTTACTAATGGATTTTCTCAGTAAGTTTGTCAAAGTTTTAGCATGTAATGTGTGGACTGAGCAACAGGTTTCCATGATCTTTAGATTTTTCATTTGCAATAGTTTGGTTATTCTTTCATCCTATTCATTCTTCTATTTTTGAAATTCATTTAATTTTCTGTTAGGTGAAGCAGTAGATGTGGGATTTGACATAGCAGAATAGTAATAATAATAATTTATTTTCGTCCAAAGATATGTAGTACATATATAAGACATGTCAAGATTCACAGAATAAAAGTTGCATAAGAATTTTTCATTTAAACAGTAATACATTATAGTACACTAATATTACAATACATTATATTTCATTTCACCTTAATACATAAAATGAAGAAATGAAAATGTTGGAAATATATAACTTAAAATTAAATATATTAGTTACAAGGAATAAGGGAAGGTTTGAATATTTTGAAGGATAAAGTCCTTCAGCTGATCCCAAAGGAATAACAAGTGTGAAAAATAGCGACATGACTGAGATACCTGCCCAGAAAGTGGGAGACCTGGGTTCGAGTCCCAGTCATGTCGCTATTTTACACACTTGTGTATTCCTTTAGGATATTTGTCACAATTTAAAAAATCATCAGTGATATAAAAGGCATGTTTTTAAATAAAACTTTTGACTTTTTTCTTAAATAATGGAATGGAGGTGCAAGACTTAATACCATGGGGAAGAGCATTACATAAAATTTTACATTGATAATTGCATCTGTTATCAAATAGGTGTAANTGATATAAAAGGCATGTTTTTAAATAAAACTTTTGACTTTTTTCTTAAATAATGGAATGGAGGTGCAAGACTTAATACCATTTATTAAAATGGTATTAAGTCATGCACCTAAGTGCATCTGTTATCAAATAGGTGTAAGTTATGTCACTCAAGAAAATAATCTTGCTTTTGCCTAGTATTGTAGGAATGGATTGATGAGGTAGAGGTGAAGTAATATATATAAATACCTGAGAGGGTCATTAACCCATGGGAGATAAAATGTTGCTTGCAGGATTTTATTGGTTTCAGACCAAGAATAGCTCTTAATGCTCCTTTCTGGAGGATAAAAATTCTCATTGCATTGTGTGAGTTGCACCAAAAAATGATCCCATATTTAATGTGGGATAATATATTAGCATAATACAGGAGAAAAAGGATATTGGCCGAAACACAGTCTTTCATTCTCCTGATTTGGAAGATATAAGAGTTAATTTTGCTGGAAACAAAATAAATGACCAGTCAAGAGTTGCAGAGAGTATAACTCCAAGAAATTTAAACATTTTTGATGGCTGTATATTTTGGTTATTAATAGTAACAGAGATTGACTGTATTCTTTTTTGATGGGGATGAAATTGAATATAAGTTGTCTTGCAGTTGTTTATAGTTAGTTTGTTGGAGTTGCACCAAGTTGACATCAAATTAAAAGCACTGAGTATATCAAGTGAAAGCTGGGCATTAGAAGAAGATGAAAGTAAATGTAAGGTATCATCAGCAAAAAGATTCATATCTCCTTTAGGACAGAATTTTGGGAGATCATTGATAAAAAGAAGAAAAAGCAATGGTCCAAGAGTAGAATTCCTTACTGAGAGGTATACCCATTGGCCTATTTTCAATAGGCCTTGGTGGTGTAGTGGTTAGCATGTTAGCCTAGCAACACCAAGGTCCCGGGTACGAATCCTTGTTAGGGCATGGGTGTTTGTCTTTGCAAGGTTAATGGTAAGAGTGGTCTCATTAGACTAAAATTCGTCTTAATAAAGACATGGTTATTATTATTATTTCACATAGGGTGGATTTATCCATTTTATTCCACTTAGACCTGTCTTTATTAAATGGTGGATGAGTAAGTAGTAGGAGCACTTTAGGGGGCTACACACCTTCTGTTTATCTGTGCAGTTTATCATGTGTGATGTCATGTCTGAGCAATAAACTGTGTGAACTTTAAAGTTTAGACCGGTTTTCACCCAGATATAAAGTCTTTGCATTCTGAACCTCTCTTACAACGATTATTCACAGTTTATGCAATTTATTCTTCAGTTTGTTCAGTTGCCATCCAGTTTTTTGCTTACACATTGACCACGATCTCAAAAATAGAAAAAATAGATAAATAATCTCACTATTAGCATTTATCGACGACTACCAATATCTTCCCAAGCTTTGGGACACTGCATGGTTATCTTATTCTAACTGTGTTAAAAAACATCAGTCTACGATGTCTTAATTGAAAAACAGAAACCTCTTGAGCCTAATGCTACACGTGATAGTTTAGTGAAGAAAATAAATAACCTGAGATCCAGTTTTCGCAAGGAATTGAAGAAAGTAAACGAATCAAAGGAATCAGGAGCTTCAGCTTATGATGTTTATGTTTTGAGTGTGTAGTATTTTTGTGAACTGATGTTATTGGTAGACAAGAAAACTCCTGATGCCAGTGATTCAACCAATAAACTGGGTAATGACTACAATGAAAATTTGGTAAGTAAACGTGCAATAATTATTTATTATTATTATACATATTATTATATTATAATGACACTGTATTGATGATAATGATGTTGAGGCGGTGTCCCTACATAGAGTGCCAGAGGCACTTAGACCTATTTGGTCCATTGTGCCATCTGCCATAATACGAAATTACCCATGAAGTCCTATGGCTTTTCAAAAGGACAAGATGCACCCCATGGGTAAGTCCCTAATGTCCCTGGGCTCCTGAAAGAGGGTTCCCAAGAGATGAAGCCGTGTCCTGGCAATAGCCGGGCATTGACACAGAAGATGAATTGTAGATTCCTCTTCTTGGTTACACCATCTGCAGCTTGGAGAATCGGTAATTTCCATATTGAAGAGATGTTTGTTTACCAGGTAGTGACCTGTTAGTAGGCCTACCATCGTTCTCAGATTCCTACTATCAAGCGATAGGAATTTCTTGGCATAGCTAGAGTTTGGACCATCACAAAAACTCCTAGCTTGTCTTAATCCCTGAGTTGATTGCCAGATGTTTAGGTGTTGGGCTTTTGCCCAATCCCTAATTGCAGCCCTCAGAACAGCAGGTGAAATAGGTAGAATTGGCTCTGGGCCAACAGGATCACTGAGAGCACCTCTCTTGGCTAGCTCATCGGCTTTTTCATTTCCGGGAATACCTGCATGTCCTGGTACCCAGAAAAGATGTATGTTTCGCTGCTTAGCAAGGGCATCGAGCTCTCTGCGACACTCTAGCACCAGCTTAGACCTGCACCAGGATGAGTTAAGTGCCATTAGGGCAGCTTTACTATCGGTGCATATGTGAATAGGTCCAGGTGACTCTATCCCTTTAATGACATGCAGACATGACAGAAATGCAAAGACTTCTGCCTGAAAGACTGTCACATGCTTTCCTAATGAAATAGTTATATTTATTAAGGGTGATTCACCTTAGACCCCCGCTCCAGAGTTACCATCAATGTTTGATCCATCCGTGTACAAAGCTCTGGATCCATGATGGATGTGTTTCCCTTTACTCCACTCTTCGCGAGAGGGATAGTGGGTTTTAAAGACTGGCGCCTTTTCGTTAAAGCTTGCCATCAGGTTATCGTGACCCATCTTAAAGATGTGACTTGTATTACTTAGGTCAGTCCATAGCTTCCTATGACCGGATATATATCCAATCTCATACCATTGGCCAGAGTTTCAATTGCAAGGCCGTAGTTTTTTCTTGCTTCTCTATCTCCACATATAGTGGTGTGATGTTTAGCAAGGTCTCTAACGCCAGAGTTGGGGTACTCCTCATGGCCCAGGAGATACCAAGACAAGCCATTCTTTGTATGTGATTGAGCTTGATCCTGTCACATTTCATCCGGGACCTTCTCCACCACACAATTGAGTCGTATAATAAGTAAGGTCTTACTATCAAGGTATAAATCCACTGCATGCCTCTAGGATGTAATCCCCAGGTTCTACTGCAGGCTCTACTGCACGCCCAAAGGGTAGAGCAAGCTTTCCGGATTCTAGACTCCAGCTGTTGACTCCAAGACAACTTCTAGTCCAGAATCAAACCCAGATATCTGACAGTGTCAGAGAGCCTCAATTCCCTCCCGTTAAGGGAAGGAACTCTCAAGCCTACCATATTCCTTTTCCTTGTAAACAAAACAACTGTAGTTTTGTCCGGGTTGACAGCTAGCCCCGTACTGTTGCACCATTTTTGCACCATGTTCGGAGCTGATTGCATAATCCCCGAAACGGTATCGAGAAATTTTCCAGGGATAAAGATAGTAAAATCGCCTGCGTACCCCTGTGAGTAGGTGCCAGCCTCATTTAGTTTAGAAATAAGGCTATTGACTACCAAATTCCAGAGAAGTGGTGAAAGTACTCCTCACTGTGGACATCCCCGTACAACCTGAACCGTCATGGAGTCACCTCTCAGGTAGGCTACAGCAGTCCTTAGTTCTAACATGTTCCTTATCCATTTCACTAAATGGTCATGGACACCATGCTTGGTAGCTGCTGAGCAGATTTGATCGAAGGTAGTATTATTGAATGCGCCTTCGATGTCTAGGAATGCACCGATGCCGTACATGCCCTGATCTACTACTCTTACAACTCTACTGATAAGGTTGTGCAGAGCAGATTCCACAGACTTTACTTTCTGGTAAGCATGCTGATTGGTGTGTAGGGGATAATCCTTAAGTGGACCATCCCTAATCTACCTATCCACCATCTTTTCCAGTGTCTTAAGTAGAAAAGACATAAGACTTATACCTCTGTAGGAATTAGCCTGGGTATAGTCTGTTTTCCCCGGTTTGGGTATAAACACTACCTTAGTTGGCCTCCAGGCATGTGGAATATAGCAGTATGCTATACAAGAACGATAAATCATAAGAAGTGGAAGTAGGAGCTGTTCTATACCTTCCTGCAAAAGTCCAGGAAAGACTCCATCTACTCCACCTGATTTAAACGGGCTAAAGCTATTTATAGCCCACCTAGTGCTCTCATAAGTAACAATGCTGGAGGACAGTCTCCATTCCACCCAAGCTGGGTGGATGGGAGTCCTCCTTTGACGCATCCTGTCGACTCCGGTGCTTCCTGTCGACTCTGGTGCTTCCTGTCGACTCCGGTGCTTCTTGGAAAGTGGGTCTCCAGCAAAAGCTTTAGAGCTTCCTTGTTGGATGTCTTGAAGTCACCCAAGGGAAGCTGAAGAGCCCCGACACCGGCTCCTGAGTCTTTTGATAAGATTTTATGAAGCCTTGAGAGTTCGGATACCCCCTCCACATTACTGCAGAAGGTCCTCCGAGACTTCCTTTTAGATCGTTGGGCGTCCTTGAAACTTTCCCAATGTTGGTGGTGTTTGGTCTGCTTGGCCTTATTGAAAAGTCTCCTTGTTTGCTGATGGAAGCCTTCAAGCTCTGCTCCCCACCAAGAGAGCTGTTGGCCCTCTTTCTTAACTTTTAGGGGACAGCTTTTCTCGTAGGATGAGATGATGCTTCTGTGCAAAAATGTCACTGAAGCTTCTATTTCGTCCTGATTCCTGAACTTGTGCTGAGAGATACCTTCAATATCTCTCTTTAGTTCACTACGGTATAGATCCCAATTTGTGGCTTTGGGATCCCTATATGCTATGGCTTGCCTCGCTTCTTCGCTTATCATAAATAGAATGTGGCAGTCGTCAGACAGTGATGTCTCCCCTGAAACTCTCCATCCCTTAATTTTATGCACTATGTTGCTAGTTATCATCATCATCATCAGCCATTTTCAATCCGACGTCGGATGTAGTCCTCTCCAAGCGCTTTCCAATTCTCTCTATTTTGAGCTTCTCGTTGCCTTGTTACCCCTAAATACTGAATGATGTTTCTGTTCCATCAGTCCCTTGGTCTTCTTCTTGGTCTCTTCACGTCTCTTGGTATCCAGTTCAGAACTGCTGATGTCCATCGGTTGTCGTTTCTCCTTGCAACATGGCCTGCCCACATCCATTTCAGTGATCTTACCTTATCTATGATGTCTGTCACTCCTGTTATCTTCCTAACCCAGGTGTTGCGTTTCCTGTCTCTTCTTGTGATTCCAAGCATACATCGTTCCATACTTCTTTGTGTAGTCTGAAGTCGCTGGGTTATTGCTGCGTTTAACACCCATGTTTCACTTCCATATGTCAAAACTGGTAGAATGCATTGGTTGAAGACCTTTCTCTTCAAGACCATTGGCATTTTCGACTTCAGAATATGGGCGTTTCTTCCGAAGGCACTCCAGCCTAGTTTCATTCTTCGATTCACTTCATTAATCCTGTTTTTCTCTCCTGTCGTAACCAGTTGTCCCAGGTAAGTGTACTCTGAACAAACATCAAGGGGTACCTCTTGTAGTAGGATTGGTACTTGTGCTGCAAAAGAATTATACATTACCTTAGTTTTCGATAAGTTTATCCTGAGTCCTATTTTCTGCCCAGCCGCGTTCAGTTCTTGAAGTCTTGATGCTAGATCTTCACCGTTGGTTGCGAAGAGTACTATATCATCTGCGAAACGCAAATGACTGATGTGCTCTCCATTGATCCGTAGGCCTCTTTCCTCCCAGTCTAAGGTTTTAAAGACTTCTTCCAGAACGGCTGTAAAAAGAATTGGTGAAAGGCAGTCGCCTTGTCTCACTCCCTTCTCAATCCGGAATTCCTCTGTTTCTTCATGCAGCATTACAGAGGCTGTGGCGTCCTTGTAGATGCTGCGTAGAAGTTGGATGTACTTTGTATCTATCCCTTGTTTCCCCAGTGCCTCCAGTGTGGAGGAGGTACTTACCGAGTCAAAGGCCTGGGCATAATCCACGAAGCAGAGTACTAGTGGCATCTCGTATTCGTTCATTTTGCTGATAATTTCTTGCAGCGTGTGGATGTGGTCCATAGTGCTGAATCCCTTGCGAAATCCAGCTTGTTCTCTTGGCTGGGCAGCTGCCAGGGACGTCTTCAGACGTGCAGCTATTACTCTCATGAACGTTTTGTAAATAACAGGAAGGAGGCTGATGGGGCGGTAGTTCTTCAAATCTTCCTTGCTTCCTTTCTTGTGCAAAAGGACAATCTTTGCATGGTTCCATTCCTTCGGAATTCTCCCTTGTCTAAGGCAATTAGTGAATAACTGCGCTAGGACAGGAGAAATTTCTGTAACACCAAGTTTCAGATATTCTGCTAAAACTCCATCAGCTCCTCCTGCCTTTCCATTCTTCATCTTCTTGATGGCCTCTGTTACTTCTTCTGGGAGAATAGAGGGGGGATTTTCTGAGTTTTGTGTTTCTTCTTGGTTTTCCTCTTCAACATTTTCTGTCTTCTTGTATAAGTTGGTGAAGTATTCGGTTACTGTCCTCAGTATTGCTTGTCTATTGGAAGTTGCTGTGCCATCTTCTTTCTGGACGACCAAGATTTGTTTCTTTCCCATTGCTAGGCGTCGTCTGACCCTCTTCATACTCTTGTTGTTCTCTATAGCTTCTTGTACAATTCTTTCGTTAAAATTCCTTACATCTTCCTTCATCGCCACTCTGATAGACTTGCATAGCTCGACATATTCGATATTTTCCTTTGGCAAGTCTGAGTGCTTCAGTTGCTTTCGCTGTTTCATCATTTTCCTGGTTCTGTCGCTGAACTTCTTATCCTTTGGTCTTTTTGGTGTACTTGCTACTTCTTCTGCCGCTGCTTTCACGACTTCCATGACTTTGGCTTCCAGTTCTACTTCTTGAAGTGCTGAAAACCTATTTCTAAGTTCCAGCTGGAACTCTTTCCTATTTTCTTCTAATTTTCTAATACTTACCTCCTGTTTCCTGCTTGAGACCAACTTCTTTCGCTCCATTCTGACGTTAATCTTCATTCTGCATCTAACTATCCTATGGTCACTGCCGGTGTTGAAGTTGTTTAGTACCTCACAATTAGTAACTGGGTAGAGTTTGTTAACCAATATGTAGTCTATTTCGTTTTTTACTCCATTAGGACCTCTCCAAGTCCACTTCCTTGTAGGATTCTTCTTGAAATATGTGTTTGTTATGTACATATTGGTGCACTCTGCAAACTCTACCAGGCGGTGACCTCGTTCATTTCTCTGTCCTAGTCCATGTTTTCCTGTGACAGCATCATCTGCTTCCTGCTGACCTACACGAGCGTTAAAATCGCCCATGATGATTTTATAATAGTGATCTTCCTTGTCATGTTCCTTGCCGAGAGTCTGGTAGAAATTTTCAATTTCCTCTTCGCTGCTTGCTGCTGTTGGTGCATAAACTTGGATAATCTGAACAGAGTAACGCTTGTTTATCCTTAGGATTAGCTTACATATTCTGTCAGATACACTTTCTATTTTCTCCACATTATTTTTCCATTTCTTGTTAATCAAGAAGCCAACTCCTCCAAGTCTTCCATCCTTTGTTCCCCTATAATAGAAAATATGCTCTTCCTTGAGTGTAACCAGTTCTTCTGATTTTCTTCTTACTTCACTGAGTCCGATGACATCCCACTTTATCATCTCTGCTTCATTGAGCAATTCCAGGAGTCTATCTTCGCTCTTCAAGGTGTGGCAGTTGTAGGTTCCGAAGTGTAGGGGGTTATTTTTTTCTTCATGATGGACCTCTGTAATGCCACCACCTCCCGGACATCCGAATGGGTGGTGCTTTTACGTCCGGATAAATTTCCATTACAGAAGCTCATCATGATAAATTGTACACAGAGTTATATCAATCACTTCCTCCCTTACATTATTCCTGAAGGTAGGCTGTGATCCTCTATTGAGTAGCTGCAACTCAGTTGTCATAAGATATTCCAAAAGGGATTCCTCCCTGGGGTTGACATCTGGACTCCCCCACACAGACTGGTGTGAGTTAGAGTTGCATCCCACCAGGAGGTCCCAGCTCTTGGTCTTACAAAAGTTCACCAGATCCTCCAGTTCCCTATTGGGTGGAGGGTCTGGAGCATCATATATAGATAGGAAGAGCAGATAACTATCCTTATCATATTCTGTTCTTGAAAGACAGCACAGCTGCTGCCAGATCCATAGTACTAAGTTGTGGTAGAGGCATAGCATCTACTTCATTAACGTATATACAAGCCCTAGGCCTATTCGTGGAGGTACATGATATGATCTGACCTCCCTTTAGGTTAAGTCCTCTAATCCTACCCTTATAGCACCAGGGTTCCTGTATTAGAGCAACCTTAATCTTACCTCTTGAGAGGATATCCTCCAGGACCCCAGTTGCGACCCTGCTGTGCTGGAGGTTTGTCTGTATGAAGGGGATTCCCATTATGGTTGGGAACCCCCCTCACTGACTTCCTCCCCCATTTCCCAAGAAACCTTTCATAAGGTTTGAACACCTTTACGGATTCTCCAGGTGCCTCAGACTCCGCCTTGGCCCCTGGTTTACCTATAAAAGAGAAGATAGCCTTGTGCAGGCCTATTGAGTTCCTGAAACCAGGACCAGCAATAGTGCCTGCGTATGCCTCATCCACCCCAATGACAAATCTCGTGCCATTAGGTGAAGTTACCCTATCGTAGGGTCTCCACAAGGTGGTTTGAGGCCTGGGTTAACCCTCTCCAATCTCTCGAAGAGGGTCCTGGTATCAAATTTAATTGGCCCAGGCACCCAGACCATCACCTTCTTCCACTTCACCAGTTGGTCAGCATCCACAGCCTTGAAGATGCTTCCTGCAAGGGGACCCACCTTCTTGACTGCTTTACCCAGCCACTCCATAGAGTAATCATCTTCGCAGATGACCTCCAAGGCTCCATTGATCAGCCTCGTCCCCTCAAGAGAGGGTAAGGCTTGACCCTCAGGAGTAGAACCCCAGATCTCCTCCAATTTGCCCTCCATCTCAATATGCCACTCCTGAGTCATGACAACTTCAGGGTAGCTCTCTGGGATGATGGCCATCTTCTTCTTCCCCTTGGCAGCCTCAGCATAGGAACTAGCCTTGGCCTTTTTGACCTGGAACACTCAGGAGTGTTCCTACACCCTGCACCCTAGGTCTGTCGGACTGAGACAGTCCGTGTTGAGGGGGCACTTTTCAGCGCCCTCCAAAGTTGGAGTAAGAGGGCCTTTTGCAGAGCCCTCAGAGGTTTTTAAAATTCCGGTAACCATATTGGTCCCACGAGTAGCTAGGGAAATAATAGGTCCACCCATGCAGAGCCCCGCATGCATGGGTAAGGCTAAAATGAAACTGGAGGTTGCCCGGTATCTGGAGTTTCCCCTGCTAGCGACTTCTAACCCTCCGCCCCGCAGATGCGGACACCTTGGCACAGGGGGCCGCCCTAGTGAAGGGAGCATTTTATCAACCAGCCAGGTCTAGATCCGTCATTTTTAGTGAAACCAGGGGCACCTCGTGGATGATGTCTCTCTGCACCACGCATGACGGTCTTGACAGGCATCAGGCAGCAAATTACTGCCCAACGACCCCGCCCTAGGATCACATATCCTTTGCCCCCATGACACTGTATTAGTTTTGTATGTCTCAAAACAAATATATGAATATTCATCTTCAATGTTCAAATGCTATTTTCTTGCCACTCGACTTTTCCTTCATCGTTAAAGTAACAGAAAGTGTAGCAAATTTTTGTGGCTGATCTAGAGGAAGATGAACTGCTGTCATTTCTCATACCAATTAGACGTCCACTATTTGAGGATGTTAAAGACTCCATATCGAGTGAATTTTTATATCAAACAGGCAGTTGATTATTGATGTAACTACTGGAATGAATTCTTAAAGAATTGTGCAAATAACAACACGCTAGAACAATGGCATTAACCTTGACTGGCGATATATTGATGGATTTTTGAAATATCGTAAATCTTGAAACTAAAATTCCAAAAACAGTTCTTCCTCTAGAAAGGAGATTGTTAAAATTGTTCCATGATTAAGCAAAGTAGAAGAATACGATTTCATGGAATTATATTGTAACTGGAAAACCTTTGTCCCCAACAAAGACATATGGAGCAGTTTTGTTACTTCCTGGAAGGTGCTAGGGAAGTGGAATGTTCAGTTTCCTTTTTTTTGAGACTTGTAGAAAGCTATTTTTAATAATGCCTCCATAAGAAATTCTTCCATTTGTTCCAACATCAGCCAACAAAATACGATGCTGAATGTTCCTTTATAGTTGAAGTGACGAGAGCTGGAATTCGCTGGTTTTATATCTGAATGTGTTTTCGCTCAACTGCACCAAGGCAGTGCTGAAATTGTCATTTTTCTTCGAAATTATGAGCGACTTTTTTTCACTCTTCATTTGGAGGAAGCTGAAATCAGAATAAAAATAAAAAAATTTTAAACTTAACTATAACTAATAAAATAACTAAATAAAGTAACTATTTTCTTTAGGTAACAAATATTTGTGTTTGTTATAGGTTGCCCCATCTTCCTTGTCAACTTCTTCAGGACCTACACACACACAGCCAATTCGTTTGCACAACCTAGCAGGGAAAGAAAGTCAGCCCCTTCATCACATGATATCCATACAAAGGCCAAGTGGTATTTGGAAGCTGAAGATGATAAGTTTTTGATATTGGCAAAGGGTTATGCTGTGAAATTAAGGAAATTAACTCAGCAACAGCTAATGTTTGCTGATAAAGTAATAAATGAAACATTTCTTGATGGTAAAATGGATCTTTTAACCAGAGGCAACTATCTGGTTTATCCATCAGGGCCTTTATCCACTCCATCACCATTCCCCAGTTGGAGTTCAAATTCGTACTCTCATGATTCTGAACCTCATCCCTCCCTCATGACTCTGTTGGAGGGATTCTTGTACAATGGCAACAAATACAATGATTTATAATAACATTGTATACCTACTAAATTTGTAAATTTTATTTTGTATATCTAGATACATGTACATTTTTATGGTAATAAACTATGGTTCCTATTTTATGAATATTTATTCAGTCACATTTATGGTTTTATCAAATAATTAAAGTTTGCTTACCTGAATAAAATTTTGCAGTGCTTTCTGTATTGCCATGCATGTTTCTATTATTACCTCTCCAAGTGCCTGAGGAGACACACTCATTGATAATTTAAAATCTTGAAAACTTCCCCCAGTTGCCAGGAACCGATGAGTCACAATCAGTCTCATGTGTTGATATCGGTTCTCTTAAGACTTTATCCTTTTTTTCTAATAAGGGAAGCAACTTTGCTTAATCCAATTTGGAATGCATTTTTTTCCATCCTTAGGTAATATTTTAAATTGTCAATTTCCTCTCCTTGTAACTCATTCCGTAAGTGGTAATCACTGAGCAAAACGCTTCTTTGCAGATACCATTATTTTCACCAACGTTCACGGTTTATTTTTTCCCTTTTCCTTCTTCTGCTAGCAACACAGCTGCAATTATGCAACAAACTGCTGCTCTTCTTTTTCTGTCACCCATTGAACTTAACTTATTTTAGAACACACTAGAACAAAAACTGTCATAAGCGAAGAGAGACGGAAGAAAAATCAGGCAAAAACTGAAGGTATCTTACACTCATGCAGTTCAGATTAATGTACAGATTTTCACACAGTTTTTTACTTCAGATAACTGTGCAGATAAACGGAAGGTGTGTAGACCCCTGTACAGATTTTGGCAGTGTACATGCGGTAGCTCCATAGGAAATGGAACCAACTACACAAATCCACTAAACGAGTGGATGGCATGTAGCTTCTGCCTATGTATGGTTGAAACAATCCATTCTTGGTTCTCCAGTCACGTGTATTCTGTCCATGTTAATCTTCTGTCTTCATCTGCACTTCAATTGGGTTAGCTCAGTTTTTCTGTTTTGAATTTGCGAAAATCTGTGGCAGCACAGTAAATAAAGAACTTTGATTGCTTTAATCAAAGAAAGGTCCATTTGGAGGGACTAAGCTGAAGGTATATACAGACTGCAATGCAAGTACTGGAATTCCTTTCTTTAAAATACAGAAAACATTCCATATGGTTAAGTTCTTTTATTTCACTGCATATATTTTTGTTGTAAAATACACTCATTTTTAATGCAATTTTTACTTGGTCCTTTGAAGAGCTTCTTAAGCTGATTTTATTGTATTTTGTATTGTTGCTATTATAACTATTTTGGAATTATGTAATAAATTCATAATTATAACGTCTCCTTAGAATGAAAACCTTATTTAAAACATCAAAAATTATTTGGATTGAGGAAAGGTGAACTTCTTTGCACGGTGAAGTCATGCGGCTGATCTCGGAGGAATAACAAGAGTGAAAAATAGCGACATGACAGGGATTCAAACCCAGGTCTCTCACTGTTTGGGCAGGTATTCTAACCACTGAAATACCATGCCAAGTTGGCTGCCTCAATGAGGACTGAAGGCAGCAGTGCCACTGAGTTGGAGGCTGCTTGCCTTGCTTACAAAGCATTCCCATAACAGTGTGGAAGAGACGCGGCATAGTAGTTCAGTGGTTAGAATACCTGTCTGGAAAGTGGGAGACCTGTGTTTGGGTCCCAGTCATGTCACTTTCTCACACTTTTTAATCCTTCAAAAATTATTTTATTGCACTTTTTAGTAAAATAACTTTTACCACTTAACTTATCAAATCTCTTGTTGCTGTTAATCAGCTGAAAGGATGTCATTTTTTTCTGTAAGTATTGTGATAATTCTTTCATTCTCTTCAATTCCTTGTGCAAATCTTCCAATTCTTTATTTGCTGATGTTTCTTAATTGGAAAACCTAACTATTGTGGATGTAATTATGGAAGACAATACAAGCCTAACTCACTAATTCTACTGCAAAATAGGATGCAATGTTAATTAGTTTGTGTAAAATTCATCTTCTCTACTGAAAATACCAAATGAGCTTTCAATGTACCTGCATACTTAGGCAGTTGTTAAAAAGTCATTTACTTTCAGTAAGACCTGAAGTTATTTTTTTATGAAGAGCAAATGCCTCATCACACACGCAAAAAGGCACAACAAGACCTGCTCCTGGTAGACATTTCTCACTTGATGGGTCCAGTGTGCCCATTTCAATAGATTTCTGTAGCACACATCATTTAATAATTATAGAATCACATTCTTTATCAAAGTGCCAAAATTTTGCACAAACAAAGTGATTATCCTAGTCTGAGACTCCCATTAGTACCAAGGAATAACATTCTTTGTAGTTGCAAAATTTGGTACTGCTGTTATGTGGACAAAAAAATGTAATATGTTTCCCATTAACAGGCCCTGAACAATGTAGAAAATTAGCATTTCTTTAAAGCCAGTAGCAATTGATCATTGCTTTGTTAAAAACAAGCACCCCCTCCCTTCTAATGAGAAAAGATGAATCTACCCATATACAACTTAATGGCTGCAAACAACCCAGTTCTATTAAATTTGGCTTACTATTGACTCCACCATCTGCTTTTCCTTACAATATTGCATCCCCAGAACCATCTGCTTGCAGCATGGAGTCAGTGGTTTTGCAAAATTGTAATTAATATTTATTTGTTATTACTTAATATTTCATTATATTTTAGTTAATAGCCATTTACATGTGTGTGGAAGAATGTTTTAATTTTTCAACATTTTGAAGCATTTTTCTATTCTTTGATTTCTTCATATTTGACTGAGTGAAAGAAGTAATGACGCAGATGGAAAATAGTCGAAAATTTTATTTTCCTATTGTCTTAGCTGTAGAAACAATGTGCTGAACATACTGTTCCTCACCCTCCATTGGAGAACCAAACTATACAGTTAATTCCACCCTTTGTGAACTAAGCCTTATCTTAAAATGCAAAACATGTAAATGCTATGCTTTGTCAGGTATTACTTTTTTATTCGGTTTCCTAAAGTTTGGAAATCAGAGTGTGATTGTAAATTATTCTTTTAATATAATTGTATAGTTAAATGTTATCCAAACTTTTTCCTCAAGGGGCTTGAAGGAACATAACTCGAAGGTTGGTGGCAAGAGTTTGTGTATTTCAATGAATAGAATGAAACTTCATATTTCCCTTTTTATTCAGTTTCCTAAAGTTTGGATATCAGAGTGTGATTGTAAATTATTCTTTTAATATAATTGTATAGTTAAATGTTATCCAAACTTTTTCCTCAAGGGGCTTGAAGGAACATAACTCGAGGGTTGGTGGCCAGAGTTTGTGTATTTCAATGAATATAATGAAACTTCATATTTCCCTTTTTATTCTTCAATATACCTAATATGACAGAATTCATGGCCCTGATTTAAGCAAAGGCTAGTTAAGTATCATGGGTGATTTATAAAGTGCCTTAATTACCCTGTAAATGAACATTAAGTATATATGCTTGACATGATTGGACGATACCTGGTGGAATGCATATACTCTTATATTACAAATATCTTTGAAGGTTGAATGGTTAGATTAATTTTTTGAAATTTGCAAATTTAGTCACTTGCTCAGATGTGATGATCTTGAGATGGAATTTATTCTGTTACTAATAGTTTATTTTTCATATACAGGCAGTTATAATGAAGAAATATGGTGTGGTTGGCTCTCAGTTACGTGTGTTCATACAGTATGTTCCATCTTTCTACCACTTACATGTTCACTTCACTGCTATGAATGATGATATATGTGGTAAGTATTGATCTCGCTTCTCAAATCTTGTTAGGAGTTTATTTATGAAGCTCCTGGAGAAGGAGATTTGCATTCAGCTATAATGCAAACTGGTGTTTTCTAATTATTGACACAAGTTGAAACAAATTGAATTGTGTCAGGTTTTGTGATTTCCATTCACTTTGTTTTGCTGATTTAAGTTGACATAAGTTTTCACTCAGCAGGATAACTTAACAGAATACTGATAAACTTCTTAAAGTGTCGCTAGATTTGACTTGAAAGGTAGCTAAGAAATTGTTAAAGTAATGGAGAAAAGTAATGCTTTTTAAAATAAACATTTTTCAATGTGTAATAAGATCTAGCGCAAGATGGTGTGCACCCAGGAAAAATCCCTAGGATTTTTTTTCATGTCCATTCTTCCTTGGGATAACTCGGTTATTTATAAAGGTAGTTTTCACTAATACTAACTAAAACATAAAATATAAACCACAAGCATAGGAAAGTTAATCTAACCTTGACAACTGTGTGTGTCTTCACAGAACTAATTTATGTTTTTGAGTTGTAAGGGACTGCTGTCCAGATTTGAGTGATCTCCATAAGTGGAATAGGCTTAAGAATTGCAGTTATCATCTTTTCATGTATGTAATTTAGTATTCAACAAATAAAAAGTCAAATAAACCTCTTTCTGGTTTATATTAACATTTGTACATTTCTAATAACCCTACTGTTTTGACATCCTGTGATATTGTGAAAGAAAAAACTCACATTAGATGTGAGGTTTTTCCTTTCAAAGATTTTAGACGGAAGAATGATAAAAGAAACTAACTTTGATAATCTTCTAGATCAGTCTGTTGAGTCACTTAAATAGTATTAAAGTATTGTATGCTTCTGAAATACTGTCTTTGTAATTAGGAGAGAAAATTGGAACTTGGCTATCAATGAATTAGAGGTGAATACACAAGCTTTATGTTAGCAGATAGAACTTGTGTTCATAGACAGTTGGGAAGTTCTGATTCCTGCTTTTCTAGGAATTACCACATGTGCATTTCCAGTATGCATACTAGTGTGTCTGTAAAAAAATTATAAGGGGAAGGTTAATGGTTGAGTTTTTACCCTTTGTGAAAGGAGATAGTGTGGGGAGGATAAGTGGGTACAGTTTTTCTGTTGTGACGTCAGGAAGGAATTAGAGGTAGTGAATTACTTCCTTCTTTTGTAGAGTGGTCAATGGTTGTGTATAGACTTTTTGGTAATATTGACTAGTCCTTCATTTGCTGGCTTTGGTTTTGGTGTATAAAAATGCTTTTATAAATGTCTAGTTTGGAGTTTTTCTGTGTGGATTTCTCTAACTTCATGTTGTCTAAATTAATTCTATGACTTTTGTTTTATATGTAGTGCAATGCTTAATTTGATTATTTGGGTGTCTCTGACCTGAGCGAAATGATCTTTGAATTTGCATTCTAATTTTTGTTTACTTTGTACAGCTACTTCCACATAAATCTTACCACCCTGTATGAAGGGTAGTGAGTTTCAAGCGAGCGAGCCTTGAGAAGAAAGAGAGAGGAATAACATGGAGGAGATAATTCATGTCCTAACTCTGCTTGTGGTGTTTGAAAGGATTTTTTTATGTTATTAATATTAAAATCATTTATTAGTTTCCATGGTTTTGTGGCATTAACGTAGCAGAATAGTATTATACCAACACTGATGTCGGAATGCATGAATTCAGTGGTTTAAAATCAGTTGTAACAATTTCCTATTACATCTAGCTTTCCTTCTCACACAGAGAGGAACGTCGCTCATGAGATCCTGTTATTTCCGAAGGATCGAGGCAAGTGACATTCCCTTGAAAAATTTGCATTTAAGAGACGGCTAGAACAGCATTTGAGGGATATATCCACAAAGTCTGCCTCTGAGCCAGCTTCTGTTCAAGACTGGAAGGGGAGAAAGAAAATTTCCGCTCACTTTGAGTTACTGTCGGACCAAAAATGTATAGACCTTGAATATGACGCGTTTCCTG